>NMUG010003539.1:0-14692 GCA_002855965.1 Monotropa hypopitys
GGAAAGCTATCGAAAAGATGCAAAAAAATACCAATCTGTCAAAAAGAGACCGGTTCTCTTTTAAAAGGAACCGGTTCTCTTTCAGCAGAAGGTTTGAAGAAGAAAAAGAGACTGGTTCTCTTTTAAAAGGGATCGGTTCCTCCTGTGCAGAACTGCGAGAAATGGCTCATTAATGGCATTTTTGTAATTATTTGGTAGGGGGAGTATATATACTTTGTATATTTCAAGTTTTTAGATATTAGGTAATGTTTTTATGTTTTGTTAGGGTTTTAAGGGGTTGAGAGCCTCCCTCTGTTCCCCCTTCTTCTTCCCCCTCATTTGAGGGTCTCCCATGGGGTTTCGGAGGAAATGTCGAGCTTTGACGACGTAACGCTCTCCTCCCTCTCTCTATGTATGTATTTTATTTACGCACTTATGTTTTAATAAAATTGTATTCCATTTCTAATGTTTGTGTTTTCTTGTGTTTTTGTGATTGAATGTTGTAGTGTAGTTGTAATGAGGGAGTAACCCTCTTGGTTTGGCCATGGGGTGACTAGCACCCCGGCCTAGGCTCGTGTTCGATGCTCTGAATTTGGGATTGATTTGTAGTGGTTAGGGTATATTGAACTCATTCCTAGGGTCTAAACGTAGTGGTGTTAATCACCTTAATGGGTTGTAGACAATAACATTGGCACAATCCATGCTTGGTGCGATGTCCCGCTATGTGTTCGACAAAATGTCCCAATGAGCAATTTTCCCTTGAAATCACTTAATCTTTAGTGAATTGTGATCTTGAGGTTGTGTAGGAGTAGGGAGCATGTGGTTCTCCCTTTAGGTCTTAGCTTAGGGTTGTTAACCTATTTGATGGGCCGTAGATAATAAACCTTGGCACGGCCCATGCTTGTAGCTATGTCACTCTAGGGGTTTGATGAATTGTCTAGTAGAATCGAATTTTAGCTCCCGCACCATCTCTTGAACCTATGGCATATGCTTGATATCTAAACCTTCCGAGTGAGGTCCTAGGCTGCGATCTCTCACTTGTGTAGTCATAGAATCAGAGTAGTCTAGCATGGCCTAGGTGAGGTGTTAGAATCCCCATAGCCATTCCGCTTAGTTTAACTTATTTTCTTACTTTCTTTTATGCTTTAGTTTATTAAGTTTTATCAATCAAAAACAAAAGGATAGCGTCCTACCGCTTCTACCGCAAATCCAAACTTCTTTGCATAGCAATTATTTCAACTCCGACATTTCCCTGTGGACCGACTTCGGACTTATCCACTTTACTTGTAGAGTGTTTATTTTCGTGTTTACAAATTATTAATGTCTAATTATGGGGTTTTCCGTTAATCAACGACCGAGAAAATCTTATTAGCATTTTGGCACCGTTGTCGGGGAATTGTTGTTTGAGTTAAGTTTTTGCTAATTTAGAAGTTTTCTTTTGTGTCACCATATATATCCACTTTTAGTTTGATTCTTCTTTTTTATATATATATAAAACAAAAAAATAGTAGTCATTGTTGATCATGGCTTCCAGTAACCCTTGGGAGACCATGGATCAACAATATTGTGAGTCTTGCCCTCCATTCCCGAATCCTTCTAGTCAAGAGTGGCATGACCACTCTAGTTTTTATCGGGAATGTGAGATTTCACATGAACCACCACCCCTCTCTTATTCTTATCACGATGAAACGGCTCCACCACAATTTTACTATTTGGAGTCTACTAATCAATTTCCGGAACAATGGTCACTTGAGGAGCCTTATCCATCCCCACCATGCACCAATACTTTGGAGGATGCTTTGCAAACATTTCTCCAAAGTTGTCATTCCTTTAACACCCTCAACAATGATGTGGTGGCTCATCCCGAGTCTTATTATTCGGAGCCACCCTTGGAACTATATGACCATTGCCTTCTGGAGGTAACGTTTGACCCCCAACCACCGCACCCATCCTTTCTTGAGGACACATTGCAATATTTTCGTCAAAGTTGTAATAACATCACAGCTTATAACTCTTCATGTCAAGTGGACTTTGATGTCCCAATTTTTGAGCCGACCATTCCCACTGACTCCTTGGAGGAGACATGTCTCACCTCTGAGGAGATTAAATTCTTAGAAAATCCGAATGTGGGGATTTCTCCTACTCTCTATATGATCCAAGCCGAGATGGGGTCGCTCCCCAAGTTAAAAAATGATACTCCTATCACTCCTTCTGAAAAGAATTTTCTAAGTTATTTGTATGATTCAAGTGATGAGGAGTTAGAGGCGGATTGTAGGGGTAGTGAAATTGTCATTGTTGCTTGCCCTTTAGCCATGGAGCCTTATTTGCCTAGTACTCCCCAAGAGGATGTTGAGAGTGCCATTGTTGCACCCACTTTCATTGATACCCTTGAGGAGTCCACTTTTAGGGATGAGCTTCCACTTTCCGTTGCCTATGTGTCCCCCACTCTTTGTGTACTTCTACCACCACCTCCTGTGCTTGGCGTTGACTGACTCTTATCGAGTCATGTTCCACATTCTATTTATATGGTCAAGGCCTTGGAAATCGATGCCATCCGTGGTGGTAGGATGGTTGGTCACTTCTTGTTCAGGCGCCGCCAAGCCCCCTTATACTCCAAATATTTATTTTTATGGCTTGGGCGGTTGCAATACTTTAATAAGGGGGTGAGTGTGTTCACCACGTGCTACGGCCCCCAGGGAGGCCATTATGGAATTGCGATCCTCCAACTTGGAGGGTCGCTTTCTCGGTTGTTACCGCCTCTTAAAGGCATAGTTTTTTTTCTATTACCCTTTATTTTCTACCCTTTTCTTTTTTTTCTTGCACTTTATTTCTTTTGAATATAAAAAACAATTGAAATAACGTCTAGGAGACAATAAATCCTTGGAGGTTGAGATACCTCTAGTGTTTTCCGTGCTCGAACGACTATGGATGGTCCAGTATAGCCGCCAGTTATGCTAGCCTTAGTTGTGTATTATCTGGGATTACCCCGGCAGAGTAGGGATAGAAGCGAAAGCTGATTGGAGTGTCTCTCCAAAAAGTGAGAGGCATCAACTATTGAGTAGCGACCTACCCTGAAATTCCGAGAGATTTCCTTCTCTAGTACACTACTAAGTGAGAATAGCGGGGAGAAAAGTACTACTCATGTAGAGTCGCGTGAGAACTCACCTTCCTTTTATTTTTGCATCGGTGCTGCACGCTTGGCTTCCATTAGCAAGCAAATTTTGGACTAATTGTTTATCTTGTAGTTTGTTTTTGGTTTGTTAGTCTTGCAGGGTTCTTTGTGTCTATCTTGAAGCTTTGTGGGCATTTCCATCGACGACTTAAGGTAATGATTGGTTAGGGTGGTTGCACCACCCCGGAGGTACATCACACTTTCCTTTTTTATTGTCTTATGCACTGAGGACCTTGCACATTTTAAGTTGGGGGGAGTGGCGCATGTTTCCATACTTGTACCTTATTTGTGCTTATTTTCTTATTTTTAGTCCCATTTTAGAGTCTAGAAAAAATTTCAAATTTTGATTCTGACGGTCTAATATAGCCGACTGCTTCTATTTTCTCTTTTGAGGCAGAGAGAAAAGTATATCTCGCATTGTCTACGTGACGGACTCAGTTAGTTAGGATAGTATAAATAGTGGATTGCTTTATGCATGGATTTGGGGATTTGCAAGTTTAACTCTTTAACATGAGTAGGAACTTGTTGACCCTTGAGTAGACTTGTAGGTGGCATCTTAGTTCATTTTGATAGTTTGTTGAAAAAAATTGTTTTGGCATCTATTTTTAACCTCTTTGCACTTCACGGAAAAAATAGGCTAATGTCGCTTGTGAGTCGCTCCTCGGTTGTCTAGAAGGCTAGTTTAGTGGAGACTTACACCCATGTGAGCTTTGTGTCTTATCTTCCTTGGAGTGGTGTCAAATAAACTCTATGTTGTCACGAAAACAAATATTACTCGTTGTCGATCTCATTATTTTTCGTTGTAGCATTGGGAATTCACTATCACTATTATATCTTTTGGGTTGGCATGCACGGTTGTTGTTGCCGTAGGAAAGGATTGTAGGCATTCTTTGATCTTTTGTGCCGGTTCGTTGCTTCTTGCATAATACCCCTTGTTAGCCCACTTGAGCCCCCTTACATGAACCATTTTCTTCATTGAGTCTTACAATTCCATATTTGCTTGAGAATGGTCAAAAAAATCATGTTGAAGATGTATTGGGAGTCATAAGGTAGTTTATGTTTGTTATTCATTATTGGTGTACCTTCCCCTTAGAAAAAATCATAAAGTTCCAAAAGTTGGAACACCAAACAAGTTGGGGGGAGTCACCTAATCATTTGTAAAGAAGAAACACATTGTTCTTCATTGTTGTGGAATGTGTTAGTGGTTGAGAAAAATTGAAAAAAAAATATGGCGTAGTTGAAAAGTAATGAATTGGAGGTGTAGATTGGTTGACAAGGGCCCCGTCTATTTGTTTGCCCTCTTATCATTTGTTTATGCATATTCTCAAGCATCAAAGTTAGCCCTTAGCCTGATACGTGTCCGATACGTATCTGACACATTCCCTTACCTTAAGTTATAACCGGGAAGTCCTATTTGATCCTATAGGCCGACAATCATTTGTGGCATATCGACTTAGATACAATGTTCCCTTTGCTATGCATATTCTAGTCATGAGATCGTATCCACTTATAGAGCTTTCCTTTCGTGTCACAATGTGCAGAATGTTTTGTTTTTCATATACACATATCTTCCACTCGCACATATGAGAGTTTGATATATGCACCTTATTTCGAAGAGTCTTATTTGTTGAGTGCATGACACACTGAGAATCGAAGTCGAGACTCGGTCCGGATAGACTTTTGGGTTGTTGTCTCACTTGCGACGAAAAAGAAAAGCCTTGCACTTACACGTTAAATTTGGATGCCATGACTTTTTTTTTCATTTGCTAACTTTTTGAACTTAGTTTGACCGCACTTATTCTCTAGGATCCATTTTCCTTTCTTTTTGTTGTTGAGTCTGACTTGTATGTTTGGCATGCCATGTTTAAGAAATTTACTGCGTTTTGTGAGTTATCATTGCTGAAAACCCTCACGAGACCTCACTCGTCCTACCACGGCAGCCCGGGGGTTTAAAGGACCTATCCATTTAATTTTTCGTTGTTAGTTAGATCGAGTCGTAGTGTGAGTTTGCTCGGGACTAGCAAACGATAAGTTGGGAGGTGTGATTGGCACACAATATTGTAATTAATGTATGCCAATCTAGTTTCTTTTGTAGATTTATTTGTTAGTTTGTTTTCCATTTAGTTATGTTTTTGTACATATGCGTTTAATCTTGTTTTATTAGTTTTTGTCTCTTGTACAGGTTGTTTAGCATTCTCCGGATGAGTCCGGAAGTCCCCGATCCATCCCGGGCCATTTGATGAAGTCAAGAAGATCGTTTAGAGCCATTTGATGTATGGCCATGCCACATTATCGGTAAAATGGGCATAACTTCTTCAAAATAGCTCCGATTTCCCTTTATAATATGGCATTGGAAAACTATCGAAAAATGCAAAAAATACTAATCTGTCAAAAAGAGACCATTTCTCTTTTAAAAGGAACCGGTTCTCTTTCAGCAAAAGGTTTGAAGAAGAAAAAGAGACTGGTTCTCTTTTAAAAGGGACCGGTTCCTCCTGTGCAGAACTGCGAGAAATAGCCCATTAATGGCATTTTTGTAATTATTTGGTGGAGGAGTATATATACTTTGTATATTTCGAGTTTTAGATATTAGGTAATGTTTTTATATTTTTGTTAGGGTTTTAAGGGGTTGAAAGCCTCCCTCTCTTCTCCCTTCTTCTTCCCCCTCATTTGAGGGTCTCCCATGGGGCTTCGGAGGAAATGCCGAGCTTTGACGACGTAACGCTCTCCTCCCTCTCTCTATGTATGTATTTTATTCGTATTTATGTTTTAATAAAATTGTATTCCATTTCTAATGTTTGTGTTTTCTTGTGTTTTTGTGATTGAATGTTGTAGTGTAGTTGTAATGAGGGAGTAACCCTCTTGGTTTGGCCATGGGGTGACTAGCACCCCGGCCTAGGCTCGTGTTCGATGCTCCGAATTTGGGATTGATTTGTAGTGATCAGGGTGTATTAAACTCATTCCTAAACGTAGTGGTGTTAATCACCTTGATGGGTTGTAGATAATAACATTGGCACAACTCATGCTTGGTGCGATGTCCCGCTATGTGTTCAACAAAATGTCCCAATGATCAATTTCCCCTTGAAACCACTTAATCTTTAATGAATTGTGATCTTGAGGTTGCGTAGGAGTAGGGAGCATGTGGTTCTCGCTTTAGGTCTTAGCTTAGGGTTGTTAACCTATTTGATGGGCCGTAGACAATGAACCTTGGCACGACCCATGCTTGTAGCTATGTCACTCTAGGGGTTTGATGAATTATCTAGTAGAACCGAATTCTAGCTCCCGCACCATCTCTTGACCCTATGGCATATGCATGATATCTAAACCTTCCGGGTGAGGTCCTAGGCCGCGATCTCTCACTTGTGTAGTCATAGAATCGGAGTAGTCTAGCATGGCCTAGGTGACGTGTTAGAATCCCCGTAGCCATTCCGCTTAGTTTAACTTGTTTTCTTACTTTCTTTTATGTTTTAGTTTATTAAGTTTTATCAATCAAAAACAAAAGGCTGGCATCCTACCGCTTCTACCGCAAATCCAAACTTCTTTGCATAGCAATTATTTCAACTCCGACATTTCCCTGTGGACCGACCTCGGACTTATCCACTTTACTTGTAGAGTGTTTATTTTCGTGTTTACAAATTATTAATGTCTAACTATGGGTTTTTCCATTAATCAACGACCGTGAAAATCCTATTAGCATCACTATGTCAACATTAGTACTTTGGTTATTCCTAAACATACATATCATGTACTCCATCTTACTCCTAATAATCCTAAAACCTTGTAACTCACTTGTTCTTCTATAGGAGATCCAATAATGGTAACAACACTTTTATACATGTTTTTAACAATATCAATATATCCTTTTGTCACACTCTTTCTGTCCACGGCCCTCCATATAATGTCTCTAGACACATTATCATATGCTTTTTTAAGTCTGTAAAAATTATGTGAAGGTCTTTCATTTTCTCTCTATATTTTTCAACTAATCTACTTAACAAGTATATTGCCTCCATTGTTGACCTACCAGGCATAAACATGAACTGATTCTTTGATACTGTTGTCATCATTCCTAGTCCATGCTCAATAACTTTTTACCAGAACTTTATTGTATGGCTCGTCAATTTAATACATCTATAATTATTGCAACTTTGAATGTCTCCTTTATTCTTATATATTGGTACAAAGATACTCTTTCTTTACTCATTAATTATCTTTCTAGTCAAAATAATATTGTTGCACAGTTTTGTCAACGACATCACTACTTTGTCCTCAAGGCCCTTCCATACCCCAATAGGGAAGTCATCTGGTCCTAAAGTCCTATCTGATTTTATCCTTCTCAATGTGTTTGTCACTTTAAACTTGTGCACCTTGCAATTTAATATATACTCTTGACTCCCACTCCCACTCCCACTGGAAGTATTCAAATGCTCTTTGCTTAGGTTTTTCTCATGTTTCTCATTTAATAATTTATCAAAGTAGATCTTTCATCTTTCTTTGATCTCATCATCATTCACCAATTCCCTACAGATGTCTCTTGTTTTATTTTTAGTCTATTTGGAAAACTTATATATATATATTTTTATTCATCCTTATTATCTAGTCTATCATAAAAATTCTCAAATGAATTCATCTTAGCTTTCCTCACAACTTTCTTGACATCTTTGCAGTCTTGTGTATAGCTCCAAGCATGGTACTGTAATCAAAGAACTTCATCACTTTCGCATACCCATCGGATTGGGGGCCTTTCAGGGGTTCCTTAGGAATCGATTCACTCTACATAGATTGACTGAGTGCAGAAAACCTTCCACCGATAGGCGATCATTTTTATAGGATTTCTCGTTACTCGTGTTATTATTCTCACTTATAATATCTCAAGGTGTTGTTGCCAATAACCTTCCCTGATTGACAGAACATCCTGCTACTGATACTTGAAAACCCGACAGAGTTTTCCCCAACTCTCAAGAGGCTAATTCCCTAATTGAATTCTCAGAGCGCCGACAGATTTTGGAACTTTATGAGATGTTTCCAACCACTTCTTAAAGCACTCTTTTTAGCTTTTACTATGACTTGAACTGTATCATTTCACCACCAAGTCTCTTTTTAGGTGGGTGTGTCACACCCCGTTCTGCTAAAATAATTAATATTTTCTGCAGACACGGTGGTGTGAAATAACAGAAAATAACTCAAAAGAAAATAAATTTCTAGCATTGACCATACAAGTCAAACTCACAACTATAAAAGTCTACAACAGAAGTACAGATATAACTCCAACTATAGACTACCGATATATACAAACAGAAAAATACAGACAGATAGATGGATAAAGACAAAGTACCACAAAAGGGTAAAATAAAAACCCTACACCAGACTCCTCCAAACTCCAAGCTCCAGACTCCGTAGTAGACCTCCAGGCTAACCAGCAAAATATGGATTCTCATGCAAACAATCACAAAAAATCCAGGAGTATATAAGTTACATAAAAATTTGCATATTATGTAAGAACAGCAAAATATTCTTCAACTACTACAAGTCAAACAGAAAGCAGAAACATATATAATTACAGAACAGATATACAGATGCAGAAATAAATAATCAGAAGAGATAGATAAATAGATAATGAGAACTAATAAATAGAACAGATACAGAAACAGAAATATCTATCAATTGATACAGATATAGAAACAGATACAGAAACCAGATCACAGATGCAGATACCGATACAGAAACAGAAATAGATCACAAATAGTTATCCATTTAGGCTTGCCCCAAGTTACACTTTCACAGATATATCCAGAAATAGAAACAGAACAGACAAACAAAAGTGTCTTCACCCCCTATAGCTGCCCCACGTTACTACTATATTTTAATTTCACATTTTAGGTTCACTTTTCTAGATGACAAATCAACGGCATTAACTCAACATCACACAGTGACCGCCGGATTACACCATATGCAAGCACGTTTACTTGCCAGAAAAAGACATTATAGTCTATCACATCCATAAAAGGACAACGCGCTCCCTCAGCCCTATTAACACAGTTTGCCCCACTTTCCACAATGATACTCCACTTATACAATGATACCCCAACACAAGTTTGCCCCAACAAAAACAAACCCCATTTTATTAACACTCAACATGTATAAATACACCAGAAGCACAGATAACATCTAACAGAATTACGTGAATGTCCTAACATGCTTCTATATCCAACATAGTTAAATAGGAGTCACATAATAAGTCCACAAACATACAAATTTAAATGTAAATATCACACTCACCCTTTACCCTTACAAGGGTTTGTTGGAATTAGACTTGGTCGGATACAGATACTTAGATTTTCCTGGAAAATAAATTCAAGTCATTATCCAATGATTAGACAATAATTCATATGATAAATGACAATTGAAAAATAAATAAACCAATTATTTATTAATTGATTTCATATTAAATCAATGCTGAAGTAAGGTTTCCTAAGGTCTACTACGTCCCCCACCTCTATTTTGAGGCTCGTGAATCTCCCAAGTAATTACCCGAACAAATTACAAAACTTTTTCTTCTTTCTACACATTTTTTTAGCAACCCCAGATACTGGTATCTAAATTTCCCATGATACCGGTATCCCAGAAACTTGAAAGCGGTATCTCATACACTGTCCCAGATACCGATATCCCGGAATTCTCAGATACTGGTATTTTGGCATTTCTAGAAACCGATACCCAATGCGGTATCTAGGTTGCGGTAACCCGGGTGCAAGTCCAGATATCGATATCATGGAATTCTATGATACCGGTATCTGGCATCGCTGATGCCAAGAACAAAAAGAACAGATAAGTGTTCTGGTTCGAAGTTTATACTTTCTAATACAAATTTTCACCAACAGGACTTCAAATTTAGCCTTGAAACTTGCAACAAATCAATTGTCAACATCTATAAACATAATTTCAAATTCGTAACGATTAAATAACATGATTAGTTACCATTCTTTTCCAAAGAGACTCAAAACATCACACACAGAGACTTTCTTTTAAAACCTCCATGAAAAATTCTTTAACTCTACAACTACTTATGAATTATGAGAATTATATACCTCTTTACTACAAATTCAATCCCCCAAGAGTGAAGATCATATTCTCTAGCTTGCATTTTCCTCTCCCACCTTTGTTCCAACTTGCTAATCACTTATGGGAGAACAAGAGATAAGCTCACAGATTTTTAGTTAGGACAAATTTTACCTCCATAGATTTTTATTCCATACAACACACACCAAATTTGTGGGCTACAACCCACCTAGACTTTATTCTATGCTCACTCACTTATAATTATAAGCTACATCCCTTTTTGAAGTTATTCAATACATCTCACATCAATTTCAAAAACCATCCCCATGAATTCTATATTTGATTCAATCAAATTTTTTAAAAAAACTCCAAATTTTATTTTATAATTTATCCACACTTTATTTTATTTTTCCGGATTCGGTTATCATAGGGTGTCTCCCTTTTGACTCTTTAATAACTTCTTGCAATATTTATTAATGAGTCTATCATTGCATTTACATTTCCTCACTACTTCAAACTTCCTTCGCTCCAAGTTATCCCATTATAGTCTCCACCATCTAGTTCATGTGTCTCAACTCTCTTTACTCATTCTATATTAACCTTTCAAACAAACATATCAAACTTTAAGCATATGTTGCAACACCAGATATTTTCCAGGTATGATGTTGCAGTCTTTGTAAATTAAGAGATTTGTGTCTCTCGCTAGAAGACAGTTTATTTGGTTTCTATTAGACCTACTCTTATAAGTGGCAAGGAGTTCATCACTCTTCTTAAAGAAAATGTTCATTATTTCAAGATCAAAAGTCACTACAAAATCCGAAATACTCTTTCTTCATTTTTGGAGCCAAAATCACCATGAACCATTTCATACACTTGCTTAATAAGGCATATATGTCCATTGAAATCACCGTCTATAAATATGTTCTCTCTCAAAGAAATCTCTTGTACTATCTCATCCATTTGATCTCAAAATTGTCATTTGGCATACTCCTTCAAACTGACTTGGGTTGTGCAGTCACTAATAACATTGATAATAATCTCTCCAATTACTAGTTTAACAAAAATAATCCTATATCCCTTTCTCTTGACCGTGAGGATGGAATTCGTAAGACGTTTCACTATAACTACTCACGCCCCATTCTTGTTACTATTCTTATTACACCCACGGGTGTAGCCCAGTGGTAGCAGGGGCGCACTTGTGTAGTGCAGCCTTCGCTAGGTCAGGGGTTCGAATCCTACTAGGTTGATTAAATATTGTCTCTAGGGATTTGCCTGATACATAGTGTACAGGGCAGTGTGCGCTACCTATGGACCGCTGAAGTAAACCCGGATTTGCCTCCCTCACGTGCTTAGGGTGCGAGCAGTGAGGGGGCCCACCGCTTTGGGGGTCCAAGCATTTTGTTACTATTCTTATTAATTGTATTTATAATCAGAGGTTTATGTATTGGTTGTCAGCTAGCTAATGCATAATTCTCTTTCTTTATCGGGACTTGGAACTGTGTGATAGATAAAGACTCTAGATATGACACATGAAAGACAATTTTTTCCTAAACTAGGCCCTAGTGGATGGAGTTTTGGAGTTGGTTAATACTCTTTTAAACCTTTATGTTACCACTGCTACTGCTCATGGAAAATGACTTAAAAGCAAAATGTTCAAAACAAACATGAGCAACGATAGAGATGTCAAAAGATTAGTTATTTCTTTTATTTCTTTTTTGTAGGTTTCATAGAGTCTGATACATGAACTGTTCCACCAGAAAGCAGCAAAGCAACAAAACAATCCCAAACTGACAATATTTAAATAAGAGGGAAACACCCATTTGTTCCTATCATTAGGAATTGAGAAAGCAACCACCAGCTCAAATCAAACATCAAATCATCAGGAGATATAAGCAATTTAGATAGCAAAAACTTCGGGAGAAATTTCCTGTTTTTAACCCACCTGAGCTTGCCTTGTTCTCAGATGATTCTCACGCTGTTCCTCCAAAAACAGTGTGTTTCAATGATGAAAGCTTCAAGAAGTATTTTTTTAGTAGTTCCTAAAACTCAAGAACTGAGAATTTAGGAAACAGTGGTAACATAAAAGTCTAGCAACAGCAACACAAAGCAAATCAAACATAAGAGATTACAAAGTTGAGCTCAGAGAGCACACTTAAACATCAAAGTAGAACAGAATAAGCAACTTAAATAGAAAGCAAACCAGGATCGAAAAACCTGAAATTATACACAGGTTTCTTCTTCACTCGGTTGCAGCCATTGGATTGATATTCACCAAAATCAATCTCTCTCTTGCTCGCTTTGTATATAACAGTTAATTCTTGGTTGTTCCAGCGGAGACATTTGATTAGGCCCTGAAAGACAAGTTCAATGCGACAGTACATTAAACAGTGGGAAATGAAGACGAAACAGTTCAAAACAAGGCAAATCAGATCTAAAGCTCAAATCTTGGAGCTTGGGTGTCCGTCTTAATGCTGCAATTCTAGTATCAACAATGGATGAAATCGAGAACTGTGTATTCGGTATTTACCTGCTAGAGAGATTGGAATTCGATCTTGAGGTCATCAATGGCGAGAATCAGAAGAAGCAGAGGACGGCTTGTCGGAAATGCCTTCGTGCTCCTCTTCTTCACCCTGAATTCGTGCTGGAATGTGAAACCCTGAGAATTCGTTGAATGAGGATGGATAAATGGGCAGATTTTGATGGTGGTAGTGGTGGTGGTCGACGGCAACGGTAAATGTAGACGGGTCGATCCAAGCACGAATCGATGGGGTGTTACTGGACTGAAGGGGTCCCCTCTGTGAAGAAACAAACTGCTGGTTGTTTTGGTTTTGGCCGAACAACGGTTGCAGAAACGGCGAGTTGAAAACAAACCCTCCTCCTACTCCACCAATGCCCGCGGCGACGCCATCACCGCTGACATTCCATGCAGCCATTCTCTGGTGCTCCGACCAGTTAGCCGAGGAAACATCAAACCCTATCCCGGTAGATGCAGCGAAAAGGTCGGTCTGATGGGTGGCGCTCTGATGATGATGCGGCTGCGGCTGGTGGTGGAGGAGAATTGGGTCATCAAAGGATTGAAGCGAAAGCCTCAGATCTTGGCTCAAATCAGGCGGCGGAGGGAAGCTATGAAACTGCATCGGCGTCGAATTAGTACCTATCGCCGCCGATGATCCACCCGTCGGGAAAAAAGACTTAATGGTGTCGGCGATGGAGACCGAATCCAACGACGGCGGAAGAAAGCTTGAGCTGTTAGTATTCTGGCTCGGATTATGGGTATTATTGCTATTGTTGTTACTGTTACCCATGTCAAGCATATGTTGGTCATTCGGAATATCATCACCAACTACCATTATAGAAGAACCGGCCATAGCACCCCGTTTGAAATTCAAATTTGCTTCTGCCCAAACCGACGACGTGGGGTTCCAAGCGGGCAATTCCTCGAGCTCGTCGATGGCAGATTTGGCCTTTGAAATGAGCCAGTCGACGGCTTTGCTGGGCCGGTCGTAGCCTAACCGGTCTTGGACGTCGTAGAACTGAATCGCCGTGGGGGCCGATAGCCGCACGCGGCGGTCCCTCGGCCCTTTAGCGGTGCAAACCTTGCTGTGTCTGTCTTTTCGCCCCGTAGACCGGACAATGTGGCCGCCCTGGACTTCAACGATCTCGCCGCCGGCGTGTCTCATGCCCATTCTCGACGATGTTTGGTTTTGTTGTGTCTCTCCCATTCTGCCTCGCACATATTCGAGGTTTTGCCCCAGAGACGAGGAAGGCGGCAAGTACGAGCGCTTCTTCGGGGGATTTGCTTGTGGCGGTGGTGGTTGATAATGCGTATCTAATAATCTACCAGACAAGAGCTGCTGTTGGTTTTGCTGTTGGAATTGATTCAGATATTGTTGCTCTTTTTCTGACTGTTCTTGGCTTTGATTTTCTTCTCCTCCTACATTTCTTGAAGCTGGAAACTGGTTTTGGTTTTGAATTTGATGATGATGAGGAGGAGGAAGGTTCCGATGAGGATCCAGACTCAGACCCTTGTTTTGATTCCCTTGTTCCAGCTTTTGATTGGGAGTACTTTTTCCTATTGGGTCTCACTAGTCGTCTCTCTTTGCTTATAGTTGCTGCTCTGCTTCTGAATCTGCTGCCAATCTGAAACCTGAAACTGCTGCTGCTGCTGCCTCCCACAAAAGACTCTGCCATTCACCCCTACAAATTCCATCACTCCCTAATTTTAACCTAACCCATCTCTCTCACTCTCTCTCCTACTATGTGCTAGCCAAACTGTGCAATAAACAGACAGCTGGTGATGATAAGGATAATACCCTAATGAAAGAGCACACTAAAATTCAAGAAGGGTTTCTGTAGATGTCCTGCAATTCTTTCATATTTTCGTAAAGAGGGAGGATGGAAAGGGAGTTATGGCAGTATATATATAGATATATATAGAGAGAGAGAGGATCGGAAGGAACACTTTGTTTTAGGCTATTGGAGGAG
>NMUG010003540.1:0-14690 GCA_002855965.1 Monotropa hypopitys
AAAATTGTTATATTATTTTTTTATTTTTAGAGAATGTGTATGAAAATGTGTAAAAAATATGTGTAAAAAATGTGTATAGAATATGTATAAAAATGTGTAGATAATATGTATGAATATCTGTATGAAAAATGTGTAGAAAAAATGTATTTGAAAAATATATGAGTCCGAACTATTGTGTTTTGTATAATAAATTTTTTGTTATTATTTTTTAGAGTTGACAAGAAATCTATTATACAAAATATCTTAGTGTCACAGTCATATCTTGGAGTGTCTCAATCATATTTTGAAGTATCTATGTCATATCTTTTCTCCCGACTTTATAGTCACGTCACCAAACAAAACAGTTACATATCTATTATACAAAATAACGTAGTGTTCCAGTAATAAAAAACAGTTAAAATGTTAACTAAATTATAAAAAAAACACTATAATGTTTTAACTAAATTTAACAATAAATATAGTTAAAATGTGTAAAACATTTTAAAATTATTAAACATAAAAAATAGTTTAAAAAATTGGAAACAATTTTTTAGTTTTTTACAAAAAGTATTTTGATTCTATTTTTAGCTACATAATTGTTTGATTTTTGTAATTGAATTTAAATGAGTAAAACTAAATTATTTTTTAAATTTAATTTTTTAATTTTTTTTCAAAATTTTCTATACAAAAACACGTATCGAGTACCGTCACTCGTCATAAGTATCGAAGACACTACAAAGTGCCGAACACACGACTAACACCTGAACTTTTATCGTACCTTAATGTATTATGTTTCACTTTCTATTCTGTCGCCACTCATCATTAATACCGAAAGCACGAATCAATACTTAAGATACTAATAACACCCAAAAAATTTATCAGTTTTGCTACTCATACACCAAAAGTCATACACTAAACATACACGCCCCCCACGTGGGCCCCACGCAAAAAATTTGAATTTGGAGTTTTGTTTAAAATATTATTTTATGCTATTCTGTAAAAAATCAGTTCAATCGGATAATGCATAAAATTTTATTAATCGTTTGAATTTTCATTCACAGTTTTAAATAGTTTTACAAGAAAATATTCAAACGATTATGGAAATTTTATACATTATCCGATTGAATTGATTTTGTACAGGATAACAAAAAATAATATTTTAAACAAAATCTCAAAAAAAAAAATTCATTCGAGGCTCATATGGGGACTGCCACGTGAGCGTGTGCGTTTAGTGTGTGACTTTTGGTGTATGAGTAGCATTTCCGAATGTATTGAGCTTTTTATTCAGTTGAGAGACTAAGTTGTAAATAATATAAAAAAAACGTTTGTACCCCAAACGCAAGGGCCCCACACGCACGCCACCACAGAACACGTGAGGGAGTAAATCAGGCAATTGCAGCCTTACTTCTAAACGGTTGCCCATAACACAGTGCGGATCGACCTCCCTATCCCGCATACGGGCGGAGTGAGAATCGACCCCTAGACCTGATGGAGCAGCTAAACGCCCCCGTCTAGGTATCAAACCACGAGTGGATGCTTTTAAGTAGAGTTGTTCAGCGGACGGATAAATCCGCTTAAACCGACCAAATCGACCAATCCGTATCCAAACCGATCCATCCAACAAGACTCACGGACGGGTGATGGATGAAGAAATTGAAAATCCGCTACAAGCGGATCGGATCGGATCGAATTAGGAACCGATCCGCTTAAAACCGATCCGCCCAAAATCAATCGAAAGTATCCCTACTTATGACAAATACTGTTATTATATGGTAAATAAAAAGTATACTAATAAGGAAATATCAACTCATCAAGTCAACTCGATCATAAAATGAGGAGAATACCTCGGCAAAATAATATCTCAGGTCTCTATTGGTCATCATGAGATTATTATCCAACTCATAGTAAGTATAATGACAATTATTTCTACAAGGATATTAATGGTCATTGGTACTTACAAATAAGTAAGACATTGATTTATATCTCCTCTGATGAATTGGATAACATCCAACACACTCCTGTTATATTCGATAATTAGTTACATTGGAGGCGAACAAAAGTGAAATAAATTTATAGTTTAATTTATATTTTAGCCACTATTATTGTCTACATGTTATTACTTGGAGAAATATTTCAACCCACATTACTCCTATTTTTTAGCATATTTCTATAATCTATTTCGCTATCAAATAAAATTTAAGTATATCATATCATAAAAAATAAATCTTGAAATTTTTATTTTATTATTATTTTTTATTAATTTATGAAGACAGTTGTGTTTGGATAAAATCCGTCCAAACCGACCAAACCGATCCGTCAAAAACCGCATCCAAACAACACTCACGTACGATTAACGGATGAAATAAACAAAAATCCGTCTAGAATGGATCGGATGGGTAACCTAACCTCCAAACCGATATGCTGTCAGCCATACTTTTAAGTACCAAAATATTTTCAACAGCACGGTTTACAAAATAAAACCCGAATGAACACGTGGTGGGTACGCAACCCCGTTCCCCAAACCTGAAGGGAGCACCGTTGGCTCTCTGATCTTTGAACGTCAGGTAAAAACTTGGTACGTACTCTCTCTCTGCACAGGCTCGACTCGCCGCATGGCCACGCAAAATCTCCGGGCGGCCCGACCGGGGAGACCAACATCTCTGGTCGAGTCCGACGACAACAGACGACTCATTGAGTCGGAGAAGATCGAAGGCACTGGTAGTTGGGAGACTCTCGAATGGACCAAGATCGAGGTTATTATATCTATATTCTAGGATTTCTCTGTTCAATTATACGTACTTCTAGGTATATGCAAACGCGTCTTGGGGTTAATGTTCGTAACTGAGTTCGGTCCTTTTTGTTCCGCGATTCATAGCCGGTTTCGAGGTCTGTTCCTGAAGGGGTGCTAGGGTTTTTGCTTGAAGAGGAAAAAGTCATAGTGGAGGTATGCCTTTCTTTCTATATGCAACATTAAAGAATGTTAGTAATATTCAATTACTAGGTAGGGCTTGACCCATGCCCGAAGACGCAGATCGAGATCCCATGATCATACACTTAATCAACTATTCACTAACTAATACGATTATTGAAATTTAACGTGTAAAAGTTACGAAACTACTTGTTACAAAGTTCTCTGAGAGATTCCAAAAAAAGTAAAAATAATATAATTAATTAACGCCACAGTTGATCAATGTGACGTTGAATATCTCGCTCCTTTGAATTAACTAAATTTTCATCTTCGATATAGTGATCAATTTCATTTCAACATTTTTCTCAAAGTTGCCAACCTTTAGTACTCTTATTCTTTGTATGGTAGTGGATTACTAGTGTCTAGCCAAAATAATTGATTTAAATCTACACTAATTGTATTGCACTGTTATCCACCCTTGTCTACGTTTATCAGAAAAAAAATCATACATAACCTAATCACATAACATGCTTACAAATAAATGTACTTAGTTTATATCCAACTTATTAAATAAAATAGAAGTTACTCACATAAGCGATTACAATTGGCATATCGAATTATCATTTTTTTTAGGAAATGGAAAATGAAAAAAAAAATCAGCTCCCAACCACCACCAAAAACTTTCTCATGACCATCCAAACAAATTCTGGAAAAAAGGTAGGGGGAAAGAGGTACGAATATTATAACTTTTCATGCTCCGATCAACTCAAATGGGAGTGCAAATGAGCCCAAAGCCATTCAACTGAGTATAAGACTGAATATAAATTGATTTGTCAAGACCGTCGGTGATGGCTATAACATTGACATTGAGAAAATCTTTAAGGTGCCTTGTGTATTAAATTTATTGATGGTTTAATGTTACACAAATGACAAGAACAAATAAAACCACTTTGCACACACACATGTGACAGTTGGGTAATTAAAGACGGAGGGTGCGATTTCCATAGCGTGCAGTATTACAATTTCAATGACTTTAGCCTTTACTTTCATTTTGTTATCAACTTTGCTACCACCACACACTTTTGCCCAAATTTTACACACACACTCACAACACCTGTGGACCTCACACATACTACACACCTCCAGTGTTATGTGTTATGAGGTGTTGTGAGTGTGCTTGTAAAAGTTTGTGATTTTAGAATTTTTCCTGTGCAACTCCCATCACCAACTAATACGACTATTGAAATTTAATCCTCCCAAAATTACGAAACTACTTGTTATCAATGTTCTACGAGTGATTTTGAAAAACTAAAAATAATATAAAGAATTAGCGATTAGACAAATCTTTTTTCGATAACCTCAGACCAATCAATCAGTTGATCAATGTGACATTGAATTTCTCTCGTCTTTGAATTAACTGATCTTTCATCTTCGAGATAGTGATCAATTTCATATCAACATTTTCCTCAAAGTTGCCAACTTTTAGTACTTTTATTCTCTGCATGGTATTGGATTGCTAGTGTCTAGCCAAAATAATTGATATAAATCTACACTAACCGCGTTGCACTATTATCCACCCTCATTTACAATTTGTCAGAAAAAAACTTCTTCCATAACCCAATCACGTAACATGCTTACAAATAATTGTACTAACTTTATATTCAACTTATAAAATAAGCGATTACAAATGGTGTATCGAAATATCATTTTCTTAGGAAATGGAAAAGAAAAAAATAACAGTTCCAAACCACCACCAATAACGTTCGCGTGACCATCCAAACAAATTCTGAAGGAGGGGGGGGGGAGGAGGTAAGAATGTTGTAACTTTTCATGCTCCAATCAACTCAAATGGGAGTTCAGATGAGCCCAAAGTCATTCAACTGAAGAGGTATAAGACCGAATATAAATTGATTTGGCAAGACCATATGTTATGGCTGTAACATTGACATTGATAAAATCTTTTAGGCACTTGTGTATCTGTGTATTTTATTTATTGATAATTGGTGTAATGTTACGCAAATGGCAAGAACCAATAAACCACGTTGCACGCACACATGACATTTGGAGTTATTAAAGATGAATGGTGCGATTTCCATACGAGGCGGTATTACAATTTCAATACAACAGGAGTTGTTATTGTATCGTATTGTACAGTTGATGTGGTATGGGTCATGGTATGTTGCCCAACAGTTTGATAGTCATGTACCATTTTGTACATTATGAGTTGGTGTTTAATAAATAAGGTTGGTTTGTAGTTTTCTAAATTAATGTTTGAAAATGCAAAGTAATTGGATGTATTAAATGTTGCCACATAACTCTCTTGGGTGATCCTCTTTGTATTACTTGGATTGGAGCGTGACATGTTAGCCTTTGCCTTCATTTTGTTATTAACTTTGCCACCGCCACACACACTTTTGCACAATTTTGTACACACAACTCACAACACCTATGGACCCCACACATACTACACACTTCTAGTGTGAAAGGCCATGGGTTGTTGTGAGTGTGTGTAAAATTTTGTGTAGAAGTATGTGTGATTTTAGAATATTTTTATTATTATTACAAAACACATAAAAAGCACTTCCCAATCTCAAGCATTGAAAGTTATTACTGGTTTAACATTTGCAGCCAAGGATTGAAGAAAGTACCGAGGTCAAAGATTCAAGAAAGTATTTACCCCATGAAAAAAGAGATGTAAATCATTATAGCAATGTTGTCAAACTCGTACGATTCACGATTTGAATCGTACGATTCGATTCAGAATCAAAACGATTCGTAACGCTGAATGAACCTCAGTTAGGGTTGAATCGTGACTTGAATCGTATCCCGAATCGCACGATTCGCGCGATTTGCGATTCGAATGCGATTCCGAAAGTCTGGGACCAGAAATCGAATTTCAACAAATTACGATGGTTTTTTTTGCAATTTCTGTCTTTAATGTGTTTTAATGAGTCGAGAACCTAGTGACTCCTCATCGTTTTCTTCCAAAAAAATACATCTCGTTCAAACAACCCTCGATCAAACAACCCAGACTTCTCTCCCCCCTGTCCTCTGTAATCGATCAAAGAACCCAGTGTTCTTCTCTCCTCCTTCGTTCTTCTCTCCAAGGTACAATCAAACAACCCAGCGACTCCTACCAAGGTACGATTTCTTTTCTCCTGTTTCGATCTTCTCTCCAGCAGTGCGATTTCTTTTTTCCTCCTTCGATCTTCTCTCCAACGATTTCATTGTGGGTCTATTTTTGTGAACGATTTGATGTGTGAACAATATGCTGTGTAAACGATTGTTGTGTAGTTTAAAAAATTGTGTGTTCGATTTTCTCTTGTGTTCGATTTTCTCTCCTGTGTTCGATTTCTCTCCTGTGTTCGATTTTCGTTCAAATTTTTTTTTGTATATACGATTTGCTATGTTCAATACCTAACTCATGTAATAAATGATTTCATTTTGTTTGATATTGCTTGATACCTCTTACTCATGTACTATGTAATATTGTTTGCTATGTTGCTGTGTAAAAAATAGTTTTCGACCATAAACTGCAGAAAATAGTTTTTGAGAATTGTTTGCTGTGTTGCTGTGTAATAATACTGTGTTACTGTGTAATAATAATGTGTTCCAGATTAGTTGATTTTTTATTTATTTTTTGAATTGGTTGGTTGCTTTTCTGCAACTAAATGGTTGGTTACTTTTTTGTGAAATATTTTTTACAGATGGAGAAAAAAAGCGAGAGGCAATATTTTTTGCAAATATTTTTTAAAAACTTAAATGTCATATTAATATGCCTTGTTAATTTATGTTTATGTTCTTGCATAATAAAGGCAATATGGACCAAGTAGTAATAGTAGTAGATCACGTCGGGACTTGGACACATCTCTTTCAATACAAAGTATCTTGACTTTTAGACCACAATGATCTTCATTTGAAGGTAGAAAACACACTTCTATGGTTGTATAAGCTTAAATAACACATCTTAAAATTTTTGACTGAATCACTACGATTCACGATACGATACGATTCACGATTCAATAAATGATCATTTCGATTCACGATACGAATCTCAGATTGACAACCTTGCATTATAGTAGCAGATTACTCGGTATTACTGGGTATTATATAACTACATTCGTATATCATTTCTAGGTCTAACATCAACCCAATCACTGTTACTAACAAAAGTGTATCCATTCATTTTAATTTCTAAGCCTAACCCCCACAATAAGAAAACATCGTGTTCAAACGGTAATATGCCTTGAACTAATCAGAACACACAGATTATAACTTCAGAATGAGACAATTGAATGGGGTAATAGAAAAACAATTACCTGGTTCAAAAAAATGAGACGACGAGACAGTGCAACACGAAAGCCTCCATTGAAAGGTTGGATGCTATAAGAAGAGAAGGTGCACCTCCATTGATCATGGGACTGTTCCATCGATGTCTGGGAGGGTCATGACACCCTCCGGGCAGACCAGATCCATGCCCAACTGATCTCCTCGCATGACAGGGACCGAGTTAATCGCCAGGACGATCTCCGAGAAAGGTTCGATGCTAGAAGAAGAGAAGATTGGACTAACTCCTCTCGGACATACCAGATCCACACCCAATTGATCTCCTCTTCCTTCTCTCCGGTTATTGACTCGTTTCGGCCACCTCGGGGTTTCACTGCCCCAAAATTTAAAAAGTATGAGCCGACCTTAAATGCCTATGTGCACCTTGTGCACTTCTGGAAAATCATGTCTTTGTACATCACAAAGGATGAATTCCTCTGCAAGGTCTTCCCTTCCAGTCTGGGAGATCTCGGTCTTATCTGGTTTGACAAGTTGTCGGAACAATCCATCAAATCCTTCCACGTTTATTAACTCAGGCCTTCTTGTCCCAATTCGTGACTAATACGAAGCAGAATAAAGAAGTGGATACGCTCTTGGCACTACAGATGGAGAAGGGTGAGTCCCTCTGGAAGTACACCGCCCGGTACTAGAAGGTCTACAATGAGATAGAGGTCTGCTCTCCGAACACATCATGTGAGGTCCCGACCCGGTTAAATATGCCTAATATGCAACTATTGTGTGAAAATATATTCTTGAAAATTTTTAGAGATTTTTCAGAAATTATTTGAGGCCTTATATAGCATTAAAACAAATTCTGGGGTGTGTTTTGAAAGAAATAATCAGAATCAGAGTCAAGATGTTGAAATTAAAGAATCTGGGGCAAATCTATAAAATGCTAGAACTGTCCGGACGAGAGTGTGATCGGTCGGCCATGTCAACCGACCAGTCAGCGACTGGACAACAAAAGGTGCATAAAGGAGCTGCAAAAGCTGCGGAAAAGCCGACCTGGCAGCGGCGCAACAACTTTCGACGGGCTGCAGACGGGTGTAGCAGATGAGCGCTCATTGGATGGGTAGGTCGGCTGCTCGGCAGTCCAAGCATGCAATTAATAATGCATTAATGAGAGCCAACACCCCCTCCGGACTTATAAAAGGAGGCCACTGGGCATTCATTTTGAACCACCAGACCCTCTAGAGCACTCATAAATTATCTCAATCTTTTTCCGTCTAGAATTCGTTTTCCGATCAACCTCCGTTCAGCCTAGCAGTGCTCGACAGTTATTTCCCGAGCAGTCCCTATTTTAAAATCAGATCGGCTAAGCCTCTCAGTGCTCGGCAACCACCTGTCCAGAGCAGTTAGTCTCTTCACTGTTCGGCAGATACCTCCTCCAGATCACCAGAGCTCATTCGTTGTCCAAAAGTCAGACCTACGACACTTTGGCACTTCGGCCAAGAGGTAACATTTCCTTGTGTAAATAAATCCCACTTACCTATTGTTTGTCAGACCTCTTTAAAGGTCCAGTCCAACTAAAATCAGCTCGACAAACCTTTGAAGTGTTTGGCCAAGCCTGTCCTTGTCCGATCGACACTTAACCGCACTGAATGACCTTGATTAATGTTTCGACAGAGCACCCTTGTGCTCAGCATGCCCTTAAAAATGACCAGAACAAATAAAAATCTACTCGGCAGGGTTTCCACATGCTCGGCAAATCCATCCCGGACACTTGTCCAATCAGGATAATTATTTCCAACCACTCTTTCAGCCAGAGAACTTCTGCTCGACAGAGCAACAGTCCGTTCTTTGAATACTCGAGTCATCTGTGCTCGGCTGGGCACCAGACTGAACGGGAAACTGTCCCCAAACACTTGTAATTTTATTTCGACCTGTTTCGATCATTTAGCAATCCGGAACACTTGGTTCCCGCACTCCAATTGTGCTCGGCTTGTTTAGAGCGACGCCACACAGAACATGGTATTCACATTCAGCACTGAAAAGCCTCAACTCACTGTTGGACCGATAGCCTTTTGCTCGGCTATTCGGCAAAACCTTGAAATAATCCACCGACAGTATCTTTTGTGCTCGGTAACTCGGCACATGAGCTCTTTGACCCAAAAGTTCTCCGACCTGTTTTGTGTTCGGCGAATGTGTGCTCGGCCAGTGTGCCCTTCGGCTCTGTTCGGCAGGTGATCCTTGAGATCATTCTAATTAGCCAATTTGCCCTCCGACCAAGCAAGCCTTCGGCCTATAGCCAACCCAGTGTTCAACTAGTGCTCCCTCCATATAGTAAACCCTCCGGCCTGATTAAGACATTGAGCTTTATGCCCCAGTATGCGCTCCAGGTAGATTAGTCGTCGGACAGTAGTCCTCCGGACATATGACCTTCGTCTAGGGTCTTGACAGCTCAGTTCGGCAGTATTAATAGAATAACAAATCTGTAATTAATATGACAGGATAACTTGTGGACTAGGCCCGAGACAAGAAAATCAAACAGAATTAGGAGAATCTCTATATGCCTTTGGTACTCGTACAATTTCTAAAAACATGTTAACATTTGAGAAATGTATGTTTATGCACCCTACGATATTATGATTGTCTCTTAGAATGAAACAAAATGGCATGCACATCCTTTTATTACCATGGATTAACAGCCCAGAAAGATATTTTTATGATTGAGCGCATGAACGGTGACACGGTAGCTCGCGTCGGGGGTTGAATCTGAAATCGGTAGGGTAGGGGAAATAAGGGTGAGGTCATGACCAGATGATCATTGGGTGATATCACACCATCTCTATTTTGCTTTGGGTCGCTCCCTAAATAACTAGTACCGTGAAGAGCAAAATGAAATTCATGTCGGAATGTCAACAGAAATACAAGTTATAGGAACGACAATAGAGTTGAGGAAAATGGAAAAGGAACAAAGCTATGGGAACGACCATAGGCTTGGGAAACGATTTATAAACAGCTAAGGCCACTATATGATCTTTGCAGACTAATGAGCCACATGAATGCTATGTGAGAAAAGAAATAGTTTTGATCATTGATATTGTTTGTCCATGGAATCTATATCTTGATTCATTCTAGCTTAATGCTTATGCATTTTCTCTAAAAAAATTCAGTAGGATTCGAGGAGGCTTAACTTGGAGACTTAGAAGATTTTCATTCTTATTGTGTTTCTCTTTTGATTGTAAAGGCCTTATTAGCCTCAGCCATTGTAAAAGGAAAATGTGGGTAATATTTTTCATTTATACACTTCTGGGTTTTTTGTCAATGCTTCTGCATTCATTATTACTTGTGATGGAATCCATTAACTCGTTAATTTTAGGCCTTTGTGCGCTTGCTCGCTAGCCAGTTATGGCCTGTTTTGGGTTGGGCCGTGACAACAGTGGTATCAGAGCTTAAGTTATCGGATTCCGAACAAAACTTAGAGACAGGATCAAGGCACACACTAGTCACACCTAGAAAAAAATTTGGTCTTATCTTGGAGATGTATGCTTATATATATGCCTTGTAGCCATGTCTAGCAGTGAATCTAGCAGCAACAGCGATGAAGGATACTCAATTGACGATTCTATTGGCCTCAATGGGCTAGGACCGCTCGAGGTAGCACACGAGGAAGAAGTGGACAAAGCCATTCGAGAGCAAGCCCTCTCAGACGCAGTGGACATGACATCTGATGTCATAGCCCAGGTTGCAGTGCAATTCAAAAAACGAATCCGAACAACGAGTCCGAGCCATGATAGACTACCACTTCGGGCTTCGAAAACGTGTTTGCGTCTTGGCTAGAGCAACTATTCAACAACGAGATTTTGGGCACCTGATGAAGGGGCAAGAAATCGCGTCCAACAGAATGAAGAAAATGAGCCCCAGGAACCGGAACCAGAATTCGAGCCCCAAGAGGAGGAGATCGAGGAAGAAGAGGAGCCCCTCGAACAATGAGGGCTGTGACTTTGACTTAGTGGATGAGCTAATAGATGAGCCTTTTGACCTCGAAGAAGACATCGATAACGAGCAAGAGGAGTGGATTTACCCTCTTTATGAGTGGCCCAGTGACTCGGATGTCGAGTAGTACTTTAGCGCCCTAGTATTTCCGGAGTATTTTGTAGTGTGACCCGAACACACCTATGTCATAGAATGAACGAATGTCTTATGAATAAATCTTTTGCTTTCCTATTTTGTCATTGAATTTTTGATACACGAATCTTATCTAAGCAGAATGGTGAACATAAGAGCCAACGGGCAAGAAAGTGAGGAAGGTCGTGGCGAAGTAAGAGAACTTCGGGAAATGGTAAGAATGCTGGTGAGTACGGTCCAAGCCCAGCAAGAAACAATCCTTCAATATCACAACCAACAGGAGCCAGTGGTTGAACCTCTGCCAGTCCTCGAGGAAGAAGAAATTGTGAACCCCGTTTAGCAAGCCATCAACGTTGCACCAGTAAAGGAGTTTCTTAAGCTGAAGCCCCCAACCTTCAAGGGAGGAATGGACCTCGTGAAGGCCAGTGAGTGGATTGCTATAATCGAGAAGAACTTTCGACTTCTGCGGTGTTCGGACCAGCAAAAGGTGGAAATTGGATCCTACTTATTAGTAGTAGAAGCGAGCGGACGGTGGAGCTTGAAAAGTGCTTCCAAGCCCGAGATGACTTGGGCAATATTCTTAGAAGCTTTCAAAGAGAAGTTTATGCCCCGAGCCATGCAGAACACTAAGCGCATGGAGTTCGAGAACCTGAAGCAACGTGGGCCTATGACGGTGGCAGACTATGAAACCGAGTTCACAAATCTCGCCGCTTACGCACCCTACCTTGTGGCCACAGATGAGATGAAGGCCCGTCGCTTTGAAGTTGGATTGAATCCCGAAATTCGAAAGGTCATTCGACCCTTCCAATTGCCTAACTATGTAGATGTTCTTGACCGAGCAATCTTGGTGGAGCAAGATGTCGACGAAACAAAGCGTTACCTGTAAAGGAAGAGACATAATCAAAATCAAAGGAGGTCAAGCCACCCCAAGAAAGCAAACTTCGGGAGAGATCAGAGGGGAAGGAATGAGAATCAAAGGAGGGCAACGCCGCCATGCCCAACTTGAGGAAGGATGCACCGGGGAAAATGCCGGATGGCTCGAGTCACCTGTTATGACTGCGGCAAGGATGAACACTACAAGCGGGACTGCCCAAATCTGACTACAGGAGAAAACACGGTACCAGTTGCGCCCCCCAGAATTAATCCGCACGGGACCCGCAACAACGGCAACAACCAGAGGTAAGGACGAGCTTTCGCTCTTGTTCCAGGAGACCTTAGAAACGCCGACGGAGTCGTGGCAAGTAGAATCTTTGTCTGCAACATTCCTACCTATATTTTGTTTGATTCTGGATAAACTCATTCATTTATTTCTAAGTCTTGCGCTGAAAAGATTAAAAGAAATCCTGAACCCTTGAGTTATAACCTGTTAGTATCCCAACCCATGAGCAAAGATATTCTATGTTCACAGATTTATAAGGAATGCGATGCTTGCATCGGGGGAGTATCAACGCCCTTTGATCTGATTCTCCTAGAAATGGCGCATTTCGATGTCATCATTGGCATGGACTGGCTGTCCAAGTTCAATGCCAAGATTGATTGCACTGGAAAATTCACCACCTTTGTTGAATTCAAAGGTGGAGAGTCGAAGCTCGAAGGAGAAAAGGTTGTGTCACCCATGCTTTGTATGAGTATCAAAAGCCCGACGATTTTTACATAAAGGATGCAGAGGCTATCTCTGTAGTATCTCGACAACCCTGGCAAAAGATCTTTCAACCATCAATATTCCAGTAGTCTGCGATTTTCCAAAAGTATTCCCGAAAGAATTGCCAGGAACACCAGTCGACCGAGAAATAGAGTTCTCCATTGAAGTCGCACCATGGACGCATCCAATTTCCAAAACACCCTATCATATGGCATTAGCAGAATTGAAGGAATTAAAGACGCAGTTGCAATAGCTGATCGACAAAAGCTTCATTCGACCTAGTTCATCACCTTGAGGTTTGATTCCTGCCGGCTACGCTGCATATCCGCATTTACGTCCAGGAGGTGCGAAGGGCTAGCGGCTCCTGGGCACAAATTAGTCGCATGTGTGGATACTGTGTTAAAAAAAGAATGATGATTCACACCTAATTCCATTCCGTACTTTATTCATTTCCAACGTTGTTCCATTGAACAATCATAGCATTAGTGTATGGTGAGCTAGCCCATTAGACAAGACTATTGATCCGGGATAGACTGTTAACTTTCCCTCAAAGTTTAGAATTTTGTTTTTTTGTTTCTTATTATTTATTACGTGTTCATATTTGTATTTTCGTTTGTTAGTTTTTTCCCATTCCGGTCTTCATTCCATGCCTATGTTGATTTCATCAAACCAAACGTAGTGTAGTGTAAGATGAGCTCGCCTATTTACTGATCTTGGGTGATACCACTAAAAGCTACTGTCATATCCCAACCCGGTTCAGTGACCAAAAGACCCATCCACGAGTAGAACTGTGCCGGCAGCCCGGGCGGTGGCTTGCCCACCTACGGCCACTAACAGTGAATTACTAAAGTATCCAGTGATTCTTCATTTAAAGACACCCAACCACCCCACCCCTCTTCACCCCACCCCACCCACACACGCATTCCCACGCGCACGCACACATTAGTAATTGTGCGTGTTTTCTTCTGTGTTGTGCTTTTTGGTCCACCTTGTGCTTCATCACAGGTTCTTTATCTTCTGTTAAGGTTTAGATGTTAAGTTTTTTGCTGTAGCTTGCTTCCTTCTTGTTTGTTTACGTACTTAGCTAGTTAGCTATGTATCAATCCAGACACTTCTTAGTCCAACTTTGAATGACAGCTTACTGTATATTTAAGTATTTAAAGATCCCTCAGCCCTTTTAGAACAGGTAGGTTCAATAACAGAGTATTTGGTTTTGGGCAGAATCGCCAGACATGAATTACCATGTCTTGTAGATATAATTCCATATACAAAGGATTAATTAGGTCACTAATAAATTGGTCTTGGCCAGACATGAATTACCATGTCTTACTGCTCTTGCATTTTGATTAACTTTGATTTAGGTATCAAGGAATGCAAATTTGCATATTATTTTCCAGTGCATGTGGAGTCAATATCCCTTGCATGTGTAGTGTCAGAATGTTTCTTGTATTGCAAATCATAACTGCTCTTGCTTTGGATGAAACACTTTCTTTGCGTGATAATAACACCGTGGGAGGCGATCTTCCCTTACCAATAATTTCTTGACAGGGTTTGGATCAATTTGGCTGTATGTGTTCTCTAATACACAGATTTATGAAGTTATTATCATTTGTGTTGAGCGATGTGAGCTACCTACATGGCTCAACATTAAGTTGCTTCAAAAGGAAAGAGGGGATACGAGCACTGGAGGGGGTAGTAGCTTCTAAAGGAGGAATATGGGAGTTTTGTATGACAACAGCTCACACCAAAGAGGCAGACAATGTA
>NMUG010003541.1:0-14687 GCA_002855965.1 Monotropa hypopitys
TTGTTGGAATTTAGTGGGTGTGAATGGTAGGCTGGAGGGTCCCACGGGGCAACCAGCCACCATTGGGAACCCATCCCGATTTTAGGGAGAGGGATTCCCTCATCCCTGTTTTGGGGGACTATTCTCCATACACTTTTCCCTCTGATATGGTAGGCTGCCCTCTTCCAAGACCATCTGCTACTCTATTTATTCACATGTTGTGGAGGAATTCAAATACCAGGAAAAAAAACAGAGCAATACAACTTCCTTCCATTTTCGTTCTTGAGAGAGAGAGAGAGCTCAGCTCAGCCAATTCGCCAAGGCTGCTGTTGTGGTGTTCCAACAGTAGTGGTCAAGTACCGTCTTATCCTGGGAGACAGACGCCGACGAAACCTCAACACCCCCGGAGGCGGCGAATCTGTTTTAAGGACAGAGCTACTGCTCGATTCGGTTTGCATTTTATTTTTCGTTTTCATTGTTGTAATTCATTTCAGTTGTAATGTAATATTTCGTTTATCAATGAAATTGTTTCTTTGGATATCGATCGTGTATATTTTACCTACACATCTTACACCCGAGACCACTACAATTCAATCTCAAAATTAGAGGAATCAAACACAATCCAAGGCATGGAATGCTAGTCACTCCAAGACCAAACCAAGGAGGTTAGCCCTCCATTAATCCTAACACAAGCATATAAGTGCAATAAAACACAACAAAACAATATATGAAATTGAAATACGAAATTCACTAAACATAACACAATAAATAAATTACATAAATCAAGAGAGGGAGAGATTCCTTACATGGTTAATGCTTGGCATTTCAACCCAAACTTCATGAAAATGCAAGAAAAACTAGAGAGAAGGTGGAGAAGAAAGAGAGAGGTGGAGAGGGAGGCTCTCCCCTCAAACTAAACCTAAAATCTATACAAAACATATCCCTCACGAATTATACATGAGAATATATACTCTCGACACAAAAAATTACAAAAATGTCATTAATGAAGTGCAGAATCGCAGAATTGTACTTGAGGGACCGCTCCCCATACATATGGGGGACCGGTACCCGGGCATTTGAAAACCCCACTGCTCGAATCTGCATTTTTGAAGAACAATAGAGGGACCGGTCCCCGTTCATGTGGGGGACCAGTACTTGTGCCTTGGGTTAGCCTTCTGCCTTGATCTTTTGCGTCGTCTCGATAGTTTTCCAACGCCATATTATAAATGGCAATCAGAGCTACACAGCAGAAGTTATGCCCATTTTACCGATGAAGTGGCATGACCATGTATGTGTTCTTCCGGTAATTGGATCTTCCGGAAATTGCCACCTTTGGTGCTTCCTTGTTGCTCTTAACTTCATCAAATGGATCGGGATGGATCGGGAACTTCCGGTCTCATTCGGGAAATGCTAAACAACCTGTATAAAATACCAAAACTACCAAACAAGATTAAACGTATATGTATAAAAACATAACTAAATAGAAAACAAATTAAGGACTAAAACTAATTAAAAGAAGCTAGATTGGCACATACAAACTATAATATTGTGTGCCAATCACACCCCCCAACTTATCGTTTGCTAGTCTCGAGAAAACTCACACTACGACTCGATCTAACTAACAATGAAAAATTAAATGGATATGTGCTTTAAACCTCCGGGCTGCCCCGGTAGGATGAGTAAGGTCTCGTGAGGGTTTTCAACAACGATAACCCATAAAATGCAGTAAATTTCTTAAACATGGCATGACAAAACATAAAAGTCAAACTCAACAACAAAAAGAAGAAAAATGGATCCTATAGAAGTGCGGGAAAACTAAGTTCAAAAAGTTAGCAAATGCAAAAACATTAGTCATGACATCCAAATTTAATATGTAAGTGCAAGGCTTTTTCGTCGCAAGTGAGACAACAACCCAAAAGTCTATCCGAACCGAATCTCGACTTCGATTCTCATCGTGTCATGCACTCAACAAATAAGACTCTTCGAAACTAAGGTGCATACTCAAACTCTCATGTATGCGAGTGGAAGATATGTATATGTGAAAAACAAAACATCCCACACATCGTGACACGAAAGAAGATCTATATAAGTGGATGGATCTCATGACTACGAATGCATAGCAAAGGGAACATTGTGTCTAAATCGACATGCCACAAATGATTGCCGGCCTATAGGATCAAATAGGACTTCCCGGTTATAACATAAGGTAAGGGAATGTATCGGATACATATTGTACACGTATCAGACACGTATCGGGATAAGGGTTATATTTGGAGCTTGAGAATAGCCATGAACAAATGATAAGAGGGCAAATCAATTAACGGGTCCCTCGTCAACTAAAATACACCTCCAAATCTTTTCTTTTCAACTACACCATATTCATTTTTTCTATTTCCTCAACCACCAATACATCCCAAAACATAAAGAACAATGTGTTTCTTCTTTACAAATGATTAGGTGACCCCCCCCCCCAACTTGTTTTTTTTTCTAAGGGGAAGGTACACCAACAATGGATAATGCCACGACTTGGATTTCCAAAATCCTTTTAAATTAAATTCTCTGGTGTTGAAATATATTTCGGGGAGCTTTAAATTGGTTTTGACCTCTTGGTCTTAAAATTCTCTCCTCGGCATACAATTCGGACGATAATGAGGTGGTTCGGTAGGTCCTTAAATTGTTAGTTGATCGTTATTGACATTCGTAGCTTCGCGGAAGGCCACGATGTGGCCTTAGGACGGTTATTGGATATCTAGAACATGTTGGAAATGTTTGAGGTTGCGTCGAGAAGGTCCGGGGTTGATTCGAAATCATTTCAGGCCATTGGCTGGTGGCTCGTCCGGACCAGGGGTGGTCCCGTCCGGATGAGGGATCAGAGGGTTTGGGGTTGTGCTTTAGGAGGTCTCGTCCGGACCGGGGTGGTGCCCATCCGGACAACAAAGGGTTCTCGTCCGGACGACGGGATTCTCGTCCGGACGGTGCGACAGCGAATTGTGATTTAAGTTTGGGGTTTTCATTTAAGTTGGACCAAAAATATTTCCCCCAACCCATCCTCTCTCTATATATATATATAGAACCCTAGAAACCCCTCCATTCTCCCTCAAATCCACTCCAATCTACCAACCTCTTGAAGATTTGATCTTCACAAACATTCTTCTCCTCTCCTCCCTCTATGTGGCTATGGTGGTGGATCGTCCATCGGAGGAAATTCCCGCTCCTAGGGTATTCATGAACCTTGAGGGAAATGTCATTCACAAACCTTGGAGAGCTTGAAGAGATCTACGTAATGACTGGCTGGGATCATGGCGGTGTTGAGGACGTTTTTCCGGCGACCTCCGAGCTCCGGCGACTTTTCCGGTGGGTAAATTCTTAACTCCTATTAAGTATGTGTGTGTGTGTGTACTTAGGCTCAATTTGGTAGCCATGGTAGGTATATTGCATTATATGACCTAGGACTATATTGTGGTGGAATTGAGTGGTGATCTTGTACCCACTAAGTGTTTGATGTAATGCCCAAGTGGCTTATGAGTCAAATTGATGGAACCCTGGAATCGTATTTCGGTCAATTGAGTCTAAGTATCACCCGAGAATAATACGAGCATCACGTGTTCGATAAAATCCCTGTGGGAGGGATTACTTGTGTTTTGGTGACTTGTAGGATGATTGGTGGCCATTGGAGCTTAGGGCTGCCAAGTGTTCGATAATATGCCCTTAAGAACCTTAAATCGTGTTTTGGGGTTATTGCGACATTGGAATTGTCGTAGGATAAGTAGGTGGAACACTTGGCTGTGTTGAGCCATTAAAATTGTAATAAGTCCCCTTGAAATTGTGGGACGCTGACTGTTCGGTGAGATTACTAAACGGGCATCAAAATGGGATTTGGGTGTCTAAGTCCCCTCCCTTCATGTTTTGGTAAATTCGGGCCTTCCTTAGCCCCACTGTGATAAATGTTGGTTTTGAAACATTGGGTTGAGATTGACTTGTCGTGAGGGTTGCCTGCCTTGGATTGGCCAAGGTAGAGTTAAAGATTGAAGGAAATTATGTAAGTGATTCAGTGTTCCCAAAATGAATATTAAATATGGGGGATGTGCCCCACGAGGGCTACTCGTACTCGACCATCGACGAAGTCTGGTCGATTAAAAAGAGCCTTGCTGAAGCTAAGGATGGTCTCCGGGAGGCACAGGAAGGCATTGAGGAGAAGATTCAAAAGGCTGTCACTGATGCCGACGCCAAAGGCTACGAAGAGGGTTTCAAAAATGTCGGAGAAGATTATCATAAACAAGTGGTCGAGATTTGTTCCAAGGTTCATGGGACCGGCTTCAAGAGGGGATTCAATGTATCCTTTAAAGAGCATGGATCCAGGCATTAGACGCAGTAGGGTTTCCGATTCACTTCTTCGGGTTGATGTGCGCATTCCAGTCCCAGAGATCCCATTTTTTGCATTGCCAACGAGGGGGCCTCCTACCAGAACATCTCGTGACCAACCGTCAGATCCGGTGTAGTATAGTTTTTTATTGCCGAATACCAGGCTTTGGCTGTATTGTTTTGTTCATATTGCAATAAAGACATTTAGTTTAGACCGAGCCCCCTTTATCTTGACTATTTGGATTTTGTCGAATATGTATAGATGAGATCCCTCTTCCAGGGATAAAAATCCAAAGGAGAGGGGGTACGGAGTATGCCAGACATATACACATGAGATCCCTCCATCAGGGATAGAAATTCGAAGGAGTAGAGGTACTGAGTGTTCCGGACATGTATACATGAGATTTCTCCACCAGGAATAGAAATCCGAAGGAGCAAAGGTCTGGAGTGTGACAGACATATAAACATATGATCCCTCCATCGGGGATAGTAATCTGAAGGAGCAAACGTCCAGAGTATGTCAGGCATATATACATGAGATCTCTCCACTAGGGATATAAATCTAAAGGAGCAGAGGTCCGGAGTGTGCCATATATATATATATATATATATATATACAAGAGATCCCTCCACTAGGGATAGAAATCTGAAGGAGCAGAGGTTCGGAGTGTGCCAGACGTATATACTTGTGATTGTTGTCGGAGCCAAAGTCTGCCGGGAGATGCCAAACTTTTGGTGATGGATGATAGCTTATATTCAACGTACTAAGATGACAGCTGTCAGAGCCACATTTTTCCGGGATACGCCAGACGTTTGTGGTGGATGGCAGCTTATAATCAACGTACTAAGATGGTGGCCTCCATAGCCACGTTCTATCGGAAGACGTTGGACTCTTGGTGGTGGACGACAACTTATAATCAACGTACTAAAATGGCAGCTGTCAGATCCACGTTCTGTCGGGAGATGCTGAACTTTTGTGGTGGATGGCAGTTTATAATCAATGTACTAAGACGACGGGTGCCAGAGCCACGTTCTGCCGGGATACGTCGAACTTTTGGTGGTGGATGGTAGCTTATAATCAACGTACTAAGATGACGACTGTCAGAGCCACATTCTACTGGGAGACGTCAGACTTTTATGGTGGATGGCAGCTTATAATAAATGTACTAAGATAGTGGCTGCGAGAGCCATGTTATGCCAAGAGATGCTGGACTTTTGTGGTGGATGGCATCTTATAATCAACGTACTAAGATGACGATTGCTAGATCCACATTCTGGCAGAAGACGTTGGACTTTTGTGGTGGGGAAGGACAACTCCTGGATCACTTGTCTGAATGCTTCGTCAGAGCCTTCGGTCTACCTTGATAACGATCGGTCATTTGTTCCTACCAGAGGATGACATCCACATATAAAACCTGTCTCTACCAGGAAACCTTTTCTGCCCCCGTTGTGGGATAAGACAATCAACAAAAGAGAACAGAGATGAAGACAATCATTCTTCATTATATAATAGTTACAAAGTGTGAAGACAAGGGAGTTTAGAGAAATTTCACTGGTGTCATTTTTTGGCAATAACAAGAGCCTTCGAAGCCCTAGTTAGCCATTATAGGATAAGAGAGATGTTGTCATATGGTCCGGCAGGTGGCCTAGTCTGTTGGGCTACCTCCTGGGTTTTCTACCGATCGATCCATCTGTTAAGGTGGCCCTGGAAGACCAGGAGTTTCATATAGACTTTGAACGGAGGGCAGAAGTTGCCCCTTCTCCATATGGTAAGTGCAAAATATCTGGCCATCGTCGTTGCCTTCAATCCCCATTTTGTGGTTCGGATGCCTATAGTAGGAATGATCTCATATTTTCTTGAGGACGATGTATGTTGGTTTGGTGAAAACTGTTGTTTCGGCCACATAGTCCTACGGCCTTGAACTCTGCCCTTGTCCAGATTTTAGCAAATTGACCTGGCATCGGGTCCTAGAGTCGTGTGTTAGAAAGGACCGGCCAACAAGGTACTGAACTGCTCGGTCGGCCAGTAGATCCTCCAGTTGACAGAATTTATTTATCCCTTGTATGAGATCGTCCATGTTATCCGGAGGGTTAAGCATGAGGTCATGGAAGATTAGGCTGTCACTATCCAGACCCATTTTGAAGGACGTGGCTGCGATGCCTTGGTCACAGTCATATACTATATTGTATAGCTCCCAATACCGGTCGGCGTATTGTTAGAGAGATTTTCCCTGGCATTTTATAAGGCTGATGAGGGAAACAACATCCTTGCGTTGTGTAGTGCTTGTGACGAAGCGATCAAGGAATGCCCGCTCAAGATCCCTGAAGCTCTAGACAGACCTTGACAGAAGCTTGTTGAACCACAAGAAGCCTTGTGTTCCCAGGCTCACAGGGAAGACTTTACACATAACGGTGTCATCGGTCGTATAGAGGGTCATGACCTCCCAGAATTAAATAAGATGTGTATAAGCATCAAATTTTGGATCGTACCTGGCAAATTTGGCCAAGTGAAATCCCAGAGGGATTGTCGCCGACTAGATCATTCTAAAATAGGGGAAATCGCTGAGCTGTCCAAGCCGTGCGTCAGCGCTATAAAGGACATTCCCCTGGGAGTGCTCCAGAGTAAGTCTCTTTCTATGCCGATGATGATCCTCTCGATCGCCCCTATGAGGGGAGGGAGGAGTGTGACGGTGATGCCTGTGTTAGTGTCATCCTTCAAGACTCTAGGGACTAGCATCCGGGCACTTGTGATACTATTCCACATTCCCTTGAGTTTTCTCCTTCTGGACGGACCAGGAAGAAAACTCCGCGGTCATACATATACAACGCCCTATCTAATGTCCCTAAGGACCGAATGCTGGGTGTATATCTTCTGCAGGCCTATTCAGAATCTGATCTGTGCCTTCCACTTGACTGCCACGTGGGGTCCGATCAATCTTTTTCCTTGTTGTCCTCGTCTCGACTCCTGTCACTAGAGTTTAAGGTCACAAAAGCTGCTCGTGGGGGCAGTTGGGTGAGCTTGGCAACCTGCTCCTTGAAGAAGGAGATCTCGACATTTTCTCACTCATCATTCTATCTAGTGTGACGACAATGTCAGAGCTGGTCCCAACTAGATGTTGGATGTATGAAGGGTCAAGAATCACTACAGATAAGTGGGGAACCATTACCAGTACCAATGAAGGAACAGGGGGAATGCCAGACAGCTCTATGCTCCTAGTGGAGGGGGTATCTAAGTTCCCATGGGTTAGAAGCCCCAGAGAGGTGCAGGGAAAAATCCACCAAAAATATAGAGAAGGTTGTAGTCGTCCCCAGCAGAGTCGCCAATTATGGTGGTTGCTTTTCCCGGAATGTCTGACCTTCGACTAATCCCATCGGATGCTTGGAAGTCGGCCGTCGTACTGGAGCTTCGTGTGGGCTAACCTGCAAGAACAAAAAGGGTCCTCCTTCTTGGCTACTACAAAACAAGGGTTAGTGCCCACCAGTTGGCGGCATTGGCTGTATTGCGAGAACTTACTTCGTCTCAATTTTCTTCAGCTCCGTCTGGAGCTGCTCCTCTCGTCAGTGATCCACCATTCTATGGATCACGTTGATGATGCGCAAGGCAGGCTTTAGGTTATCCCTAGGCACCGCGGCAGCATTCTTCTCTGTATCAATGTATTCCCCAAGATGGCCAGTAGTGACAATCTCCTCGAGAAAGTCCTTGTAGGCTCGGTAATTGGTCATCAGGTGGCCCTTCTCTCTGTGGTAGGAGCACTTGAATTTGTCATTGCCCTTTTTGGGGGCTCCCAACCGCTTCTCTGGCCATCTGAAGAACGATTCCTTTTCGATTTTGCGAAGGAGAATAAATGTTGGCTCTTTGAAGACGGTAGTGTGGGCCACGAATTCGTACAGTTTGTACATTTGGGGCTCTCCTAATTGAACAATGTTGGTCTCTTTTCTTCTGACCGCACTATTGTTGTTGGAACCGTGGCCGTAGCACTGCTCGGCCTTACTTCTCTCCTACTTGGCCTCCTCGAGTTTTGCATGGAGCTCAATTCTGGCCATAAGCTCATTCATTGTGACCGAAGGGAACAACATCAAATCCTTAAACTCTCGGTTGGAATGATCTAGACCGAGCTTGAAGGATGTCACTGCGATTTTTTGATCACAGTCTTCAATCTCGTTGTAAAGGTCCCAATACCGGGCTACGTATTGTCATAGAGATTTTGACCTCGCTCGCCAAAAGTCAAGGAGGGAATCAACCTCTTTCTTAATTCTAGAGCTGGTGATAAACCGAGCCAGGAAGGTCGTTGAAAAGTCTTTGCATGAGGAAATAGACCCCACTGGCAATCGGTCAAACTACAGCAATCCAACCTCTCATAGACTGGAAGAAAAAATCTTGCACATTAAGGCATCCTCTCCTTAGTAGAGGGACAACATCTGTTGGAAATGCACAATGTGAGTATATAAATCCATTTTGGGATCATATTTGTTGAATTTTGGGGCAGAGAAGCTTGCCGTAGGCCTCAAGGCTTCAATTTCTGGTGAAAATGGGGAGCACGACACCCTCTCCCGTCAGCACTGTTCATGGGTCTGGGCAGGTTGGACTTCGCTTCCCCTTCTCTGAGTTACTTCTTGCTCCGAGCAAGGAGCCTGGCTATCCCCATATTCACTATGTCTTTAACTTCGAACTAGTGACAGATCCCGTCCTACCCTTGGGCGGGGTCTGTCAATTGGTATCACTGCATTAGGACGAGGTGGTCAAAGACTGTTGGTCGACGACTCTCGTCCAAGCATTCATCCCTGTGTTGGGGAGGCAAGAGGCGTTGTCTAACACGACGGTCCTCGTTCCCACCCCTCCGAGTAGGGACCTTGTTCTATTTTCTTCCCAGCCTATTGAGGACTGAAGGTCTGTCTTGCTCAGACCTACTTCTGCTCTGGGACGGTGTCCGGTGCTCCAGATTGTCTTCTTCGGTGTGACTAGGGACAGGGACTATCCTCTTCTTCCTGGTAGCCTCCCTTAGGAGTATCATCTTGCGCAGTAGGTCATCAGTTTGGTTGTGCCTCCTTCCAAGGTCACCTTCCAACTTGCGAATGTACTGCCTCGTGGTGAGCTTTGCCGAAGGATCATGGTATGAATTAGTATGGTAGTTGGCATCGTCGGTAAGAGTCTGTCTGGAAGTACGGACAGTGGAGTCTTCCTCTCTAGCAATCTCCTTCCCTTTGGCCCTTCGGCCATCAGACATGTTTCCCTTTGAGTTTTGATTCTTGAAGTTCATCTTCAAGCTTGAACAGAAAGGTATGAGAGTTTGGAGAGTTTGAGAAAGGTGTCCTCAGCGGAGTCGCCAATTGTTGGGGGGTAAGTCTTTCAACTTGCGGATCCAAACGGAGGTGGTGTAGATGGGATGAACTGTCCTGCAAAAAGGAAAATGTTAGTCTACCAGCAGATGTCGCCGGTGAACCCTCCGATGGCTAAGTCAACGAGGGTTTAGAAAGAGATAATGCAAATTGACAGAGTTTTGGCTCTAGGGGAAAGTGTACCTCAAACATTGAATGCTCTCCTCTATATATAGAACCGTCGGTGAGTGTGCAGCACGCACTTCGGTGTGAGTAAGCTTCCACCCTGCACTATTGGACAGTACACCTGTCCCCCTGCGTGCTTGAGCGGCAGACCGACCGATCGGCTCCCGATAGTGTCAGGCAGCGCCGCTTGACTACATTGGGCGACAAAAAAGCTGAAACGTTATTTGATGTATTGCGGCGCCCCAAGGGAATCTTCCCTGTAGTTCAGGCTATTGTCCTGTCTAGACGAAGGAGCACCCTTCGGCATCGATGGACCGTCAACCGAGATATATCCCTGGATTGTGAGCCTTCAGTGCCGAAGCAAGCCCCAGGGATCCCCCTTCATCGGCCCTTCCCTGCTCGGTCGCATAACTTCTAGCTTGTGATCTGAACCTCCCGGAGTAGTTCATAGCTCTGGCCTCTCTTTAGTTCGGTTCCCAACACAAACACGTATCTATATATGCTTGAGCACATATCAATGTGCACAGTCTTTCTCTAGCCAAACTCCTAAGAGCCAATTATTACATGTAGATCTACTCTCTACCACATATCGATATGTTATTACTGACTAATCACACATATCGATATGGTTATCAACCTATTTTGGTATACAAAATATCTCTGGGTCAAAGAACATAGAGCAATCAAACACATATCGATGTATAGTTCTTTCCTACTAACACATATCGATATACATGGATTTTTAAGCCAGTTGTCAACTGAACTCCTTATTTACACATTTCAAATTAACTAAAACTTCTAATTTTATTAGTTTATCACTCTATTTTAACACATAACCCATTATTTCTGGATTATTCTAATAACCATACCCATGCTAATTCTTTTATCGAATTATTTAAACTATCTCAAAGAGATAATCAATATTGTTTAAGCAAATTACATAAAAAATGAATTTTTAAAGACAAGTGTTACAGTGATGTTGGACAAAGTTTCTCCGACGATCAAGTTAGTAGATAAATTTTAGGGAGTCAAAATTTTTGTAGGAAAGTTATTGGGTGATGGCGTTGATTTCTGACTTCTGCTTCCTTGCTCCTCGAACCCTGCAGGAAAACCTCTTGACACCGGTGCGATGCCTGCCAAAAAGCCTCCGATACCTAAGTTAGTTGAGTTTTCAAAAGAGATATGCAAAGAATTGGGAGAAAAGGTGATGTTCCAAGTTGTTCGTACCTCATATCGTGGCCATTACCGTCATTATATACTGCTTCCTTATTTTAGGAAGGTCTCTGAGATTATCTGCAACGTTTCCTTATCTGCAACATTTCCTTATCCATTCTCCCACTCCCGTGATTATCGGCTGGCTTTCTGAGTTTCTGTTTTGACTTAGCTGAGTTCTTCCTTTGAATAACAACGTGGCGGGAAACCTTGGCCAGAAATATTCAAATCGAGGCGCCTCTGACCAGGCTTAACCTCAGGGCTGGCCTGGACGTGACCATTTCAGGGCCAACATCAGATCCCCCATAGTGCTGAGGTGCACCCCGAGTTGACCTCAGCACAAATGCTGAGCTCCCAGACTATCCTCCCTTATCAGCTATTCCCCTGGTTTTACCAGTAATAGATTGAGGGCTATTCTGGGAAAAACTCATTTAAATGTCCGCCACCTTATGGGAACTCGCGTTCATTTAATGTGTGACGCGAGATGTCTCTTTTGGCCACGTAGCCCAATCAAGCCCGTTACTCAGGGGTGCGGGGACGGCGAGGATCAAGTGGTTCTTGGTTTACGCTAGGGAAACCGTTTCTCTTCTCTCACCGCTGTTTTTAAAAAAACGCACCCCTGTGCATTCCCCCCAGACTTGTTGAGCACCTTCCTATCGTCTAGGTACGTTCTCTCTTTCTCTTTGTTTCCTTTGATTTCTCATCCCTGGGCACATGTCTGGATTAGAACTCACGGTGACCGTAAGTGACGATATAGAGGAGTAAGTGCCTATCACGGGCCGAGAGGGTAGGGTTTTAGCCATAGAAGATGCTCCCGTAGAAGGCGAGCCAATAGGAATCTCTGAAGTGTCCCTCGCCCCAACATATTCTAGGCCAAAATTTTATTGTTCCGCTCTTTCCCATCCTTCTATAATTGACTCTGACGCCTTGGATGTTATCCGTCGTCGGTTTCAAATTCCCGAGTCTGTCCGTCTCAGGATTCCCGGCCCGGACGAGAGAGCTTATGATAGTTATCTTGACGAAATTTGAATTTACCAGGACGCTCTGGAGGTTGGCTTACGGCTTCCTTTCCCAAGAACCATAAATAAAGTTCTTTCCAAATTTGGTCTAGCCCCTGGGCAACTGGCCCCCAATGGGTACAGGCTTCTCATCAGCTGCGCCATTTTGTGGTTAGCTGCGTCAGATGACCAGAAGTCTTTGAGTGTGTCCTTCTTTTGTCATTTATTTTCTATCAAAGAGGTTCCTTCTACCGAGGGCTGGTGGTACTTCAGTAAGAGGCCGCACTCTCAGTCGGTTGTTGGCAAGGTTCCCTCAGCAGTTAAGGGATGGAAAAACAAATTTTTCTTTATTGGTGGCTTTGGGTGGGAGTCTCAGAGCTGGGAAGATGAGCTCATTCCCCGAGTGCAGAGGAAATGGGGGATACCCACGTCGCTTTGTGAGCACTAAGCAACTTATTTCAGTCGATTAGTGGGCTTTTTCCCCGTTTATCCGTTTACTAACATTTGTTTTCTCTGTGCATTTCAGCAAGGGAGAAACCATCTATCTCCTTAGAACAAAAGGAATTTGTCGAATGTGTAGAGAATCATAGTGTTAAAGACCCAGACCAACTCGTCTCCTCAGAGAGTCTTGCGGTTTATTTCCTCGGCCTAGAAGTTGGAAGTGAGGCATTGTTTTTAGAGAGAGGTATTTTGGTCGTATTCCCTTAGGTTCCAATTTGAGCTAATCCCTGAATTATTGTTGGTACTGCAGAGACGCTAGATCAAAAAATGGCCCCCAAACTGAGTAAAGAGGCCTTAGCCCGCTGAAAGCGAATAGGGGGACCCTAGTCCCCGGCCAGGTTGCCGTGAAGAGGAAGAGGACCACTGAGGGTGTTTCTCAAGGTGTTTCTTCGGCCATTCCTCTAAGCGTTGTTGCGGCTACGGCTCCTTCCACAGGGGAGCCTAAGATTATGAAGCCAGCAGGTGAGTTGGGGCAACCTTCAGAGGCTGAATTGAAAAGGCAAAGATTGATCCCTTCGAAGGAGGATGGTGGTAAGGACAAGGGAGCATAGACTCAGCCGAAAGACGACGGGACCATGGTTTTATTTGATGATGATCATGCTCTAACAAAGGCTAAATGTATCGCATCTCGGGCCGATATGAAATATTTAACTGATCAACAACCTGCTACCATCTGCCAGCAATTTTTGGTTGAGCTGAGCAGGGTAAGTTACATACATATTTTCATTACTCTAGGATTTGCAACATCTCTTATGAAATGCCTGCCTTCCCATTTCACCAGGTCTTCACAAAGGGCGTTTTTATAGCCCAAGATGACACGCCCCGTCCCGGATAACCGGATAATGACGGTCATTAAGGGGACGGCCGCGACGGCCAAGCCACTAACTAAACTCAAGCCAAACCACAACACGACAAACAAACTCAGACCACAACTACATGAAAACTGAAATAAATAAAATAAAACATAACTTCTCTGGTTATAAATTTCCAGACGGTACAACGACTCAAAGAAAAGAAAAATGTACAACTCTGGCACATGGCCAACACAACCAACACAGCTGCCACTACTACAACTATGAAACTACAACAACAACTCGAAGCAACAACAACTCGACAACAACCTGGCTCAAGGCCAAACATCACTACAACAACTCGATAAACAACAACAGACTCAAAGGAAAAAGAGTAAAAGACTCACAACTCCTACAACAACAACACACGACTCGTCAGCTGGACTGGACTGGGACTTCTAGCTCCAAGCACCTAAAAAGAAAGAAACACAAGCGTGTATCAGCAACGACGGCTGGTGAATACTATAATGAATAGCATAAAGAAAAGAAGTCAAAATATCTAAGGATCACTTTTTCTTTTAAAACCACACACGCACACCAACATCATTTCCTTTTTATGAAAACACATTTACTCAGCACCAAAAACCACCATTTTTAACTCTTTCAAACTCAACACCAAACACCAGTATTATATTTAATTTATAAACACCATTATTTTGAACAACTTATAGAAACACCAACACTAGTAAAACGATCTTATATAGATCACACCACACCAACACCAACACCACACCACACCACACCACACCAACACACACCACACCACACCATATTTATTTGTATACTCGTACTATAATAGCCAAGAGTCATTAACGTCCGGTGACTAACCGTTAAAGTCAGATCTGAAACCTTGGGTACATACTAGGATAGCCACAAGAAATGATCCAAGGGCCACTACACCAGCCCCAGTGGTAAGGACATGTACCCCACCGGGTACATAATATATAATATATAATATATATCACCAACACCAACACCATTGCACCACCTGTGCATTTGCATCTTTTGTGCAATATTTGATCCATAGACCCACCTGGTCCATGGCAAGGCTATTTGAGCACTCTAAAATATCATTATATAATTTTTAACATCTTTTGAAAATATATACTTTTAACTCACACCAAAACAACACCATTTTCTCATTTAGAAGTTAACACCATTTTGAACAAATCACCATTTCACCATTTATATCTTAACACCACACATTGAATAGAAATCACTATTTTCACACCACTTAACTCAACACCGTGTAAAAATCACCATTTTATCTTAAACGCACACC
>NMUG010003542.1:0-14686 GCA_002855965.1 Monotropa hypopitys
TGGTCGGGCCGGCCAGGCCGACTCGCTAGTGTTTGGCTTGCGTAGTCCTTTTTCTTCCAAGGGCGTGGGTCCGGTCACCACATTAATGTTTTTGAGGTGGGGATTCGATTCCCTCTCGATCCCCTCTTTTGACAGTTTTAGAACTATTTAGGTCTGACCCCTACACAGATGTCCACCAACATGGTCCGCATTTTGATGTGGATTTTGGCCCTAAATCGCATCATTGGCTCTTGAATGACCATTCATGAGATTATGTACCATTACACTGTTAATAGTACCAAGAAAGGGGTCTGGTACTTCAAATATAGGGCTGACCGGGGGAAATTGGTCCTCAATACCCCCGGCACTGATAAGGGCAACGATGATGATATCTTCATTGTTACGGGAAACTGGGAGTATTTTGCTGAGGAGCCACAGGATTGCTCCCTGCCTCGCAATGACAGATCCCCCTGTCAGTTCCTTCCCTTATCAATTTTTTACTTCTTTAGTTGCTTCTGACTTTCCCTCAATGTTCTTACTAATCTAACTTTTGACAACTGCAGCAACACCCGAGATCAACCGCAAGTCCCTTAAGTACAAGGGATATTTAAAGGCTGAGATACAAAGAGCACTGAACTACACAAATTCTGTCGGGAAATTGTTTGATAGATCTGTTTCTAACCTCCTGGAATACATACTGCATTACCGGGGTTACCGAGGTATTAGACAGACTGCCCTAGTCATCAATCCAGATCTTGAAGCCTGTAGACCTCCCCGAGTTGTCGAAACTTTGACCAAGGTAACTGGTGAGAAATCTGACCGTGGAAAATCCCTCGCCGTAGTACCACCTGTTGTTGAAACCGGCACCTCTAGTCGTGGTGGCCCACTAGACCAGACACCCCTCCTCTAGGACTAGGATGACGAGATGAACAGGTTCAACTTTGATGGCATGTTCCAAAAAGCTGCTGGTTTTAGAATCCGCTCTCCTCTCGGATGCAAACCTGCTACCACTGCCCCTTTTGATGTGTTGCCAACTGCCGCGCTAGCAACTGCTGTTGCCACCGACACCAGCATCCCACCAACCACCATTGCCAAAACCACTATCATCTCCACCAAAACCCAATCTACCAACTTACTGCACCTCTCCGATCTTCTACTAATCCCATACCCGCAAAATCACTGATGACTATCATACCTCTGAACCAGGAGACCGCACCACATTCTGAGGATGAAGCCCCTATCGCCAAAAGAAGAAAGACCGATATGAACAAAGAGAAAACCTCTAATGAGACTACTCTCTGGGGCCCCGCACTGAACAAGAGTGTCTCTTCCTTTTTAGGCAGACTGACTGTGTGCTCGAACTCCCAATTGCGCTAGGCCTGATCAAAGCTCTTCTCCTTTTGAAGGACATGGCCGAAGAAGGCAAACATGATTGCGGGGAGCTCTAGGCCACAGTATGTGCGAGCTCAATCAAGGTATGTCCTACCATGATCATAAATCACTTTAATCAAACTTCAACTAATTCTTTTCTTCTTATCTTCAACAGACCGTTCAGTGCGCGACCGTACTGAACAACCAACTTGCCGATCTACAAGTTCAGTACGACCATGAACTGAACATCATCAGAAATTGCCTGGCCCAGATTACGAGAAATGATGAAAAGATCAAGATGATGACTGACAAAGCTAGTGACATGGCCGTCGAGCTGGTGACCAAGAAGGCTAGGGTGAAAAGGTAAAAATGGAGACTGGCCACCGATTTCATAAACATCAAGCCCTGTTGGAGAAAACCAAAGCTGATGCACAAGCTGGCATGAAGAGACGAAAGGAGGCATTCTGGCTGAGCAAAATGAGCCTGCCAAAAAATTCAATAAACGGACAATTTCTTTGGAGGAGTGTCGCAGAGAGCTGACTGAGACCAAGGAGAAGAATATTCAGGCGAACAAACAAGCTTGGGCAGACGGACATGCTGTCGGAACTACTGAGACAGGGGCTCTCTATGAAAAAGAGTTTATCGAGAAACTATCTGGCTTGCAAGATTCCATATTTTCTAAGTTCTGGGGTATGACATTAGACTTCATGGGCGTGGCAGTGGACTCTCCACTCTGTGCGTAGACTCCCTTGCCAAGTCTCATAGTGTCATCCCAGCCTCCATCCCCAGAGCTGGAAAATCTTGAATCCGCATTGCCAGACATAACTGAGTAGGTCTCCTCGACTATGCCTCCCTTATCTAGTGCCCCCACCGATCCAACTACCATACTGCACAGCTCTTCTGAAGCCTCCGCCACTGAGCCCATTGGTGTTGCTACTGATCTACCTTCCAGAATTGCTGATCCAACTACAACTACTGATGATTAACCTTCAATCACCATGTCTTCTTATAAACCACTACCAGCTGCTATCACAGAGCCCACAATCGAAAATCTACCTTCTGATGCACCAAACACAACTAATACTGTTTAATTTTGATTTGAAATGGGACTGTAATAACTTTTAGACTATCGATACCAGCAATTGGATTGCTAGTATCCCTGCTTTTGCACTTCTGGGAATCTGAACAGCTACTTAACTTTTTCATTTGAATCTAAACAGCTTACTTCTAATACATACTTCTGCTTTATGCTTATTACACTTGTTTTACTTATCTCTTGGTTTTACTTCTTCTTATTTTACTGCTTACTTGTGCTGCTTGACTTCTTACACTCGTCGTACTGCTAGCTACTTGTGATCTCCAATTTCTGGAAATCCTACAAGTCCTGGATGCGCAGGCTTGTGGGTTTCCCACCTTTTTAGGCCTTAGACAAAATCAATTGCTTCATCAGCCAAGGATTATAACAATCATCTGAGTTTCTCACTCATTTTAATCTTGGGCTACCTTGAGATTTCTCGTCCCCTAAAGGCAATGATGGATTGAGGATCAAACTTGACCTTTTTGGGTTTCCAACCTGTTTCAAGCTTAGGCCCTCTTGGGAATCTCATCTCTTTTTAAAGCTTTTGGCATAGGATTTGTAAAGGACCTTATGGTTTCCCACCCAATTCTGAGGTTAGAACCTTGGGACTTCTCATCCTCTAAAAGAACTGAGCTCGAGAACAATGTTACTGGGCCTTCTCAACCTATTTTCCCACATTTCCTGCTTGGGACGATCCACCCGTTTCAAACCGGGGCCACCTTGGGACTTCTCGTATCCTAAAGGCAACTTTTGGTTGAGGATCAATGAAGAACCTTAGGCTTTGAGGTCAGAAATCTTGGGATTTTTCATCAAGGATCTGAGCTCGGGAATAATGATCCTGGGCCTTCTCAACCCATTCTGAGCATTCCCTGCTCGGGACCATTGCCCCTAATGAGGAAGTGAAGGCAGGGCCAAGGCTTTGCTTTCTCATTCAAAATCCCTAACTTGCTTCAATCCGGAAACACAACATACTATATAACGCATTGAGACTTCTCTTCTGAATAAAACTTCTTTCATTAATTTCAACTGGAGAATATTAATACAATATTTACTTGTAAAACTTCTTCAAATTTGACATGTTCCATGTTCGGGGAATCTGGACTCTATCAAGATCTTGAAGTTTGTAGGCTCCTCGTCCAACTTTGCCTATCACTCTGTATGGCCCTTCCCAGTTTGGCCCCAATTTACCATCTGCACGATCCTTCGTGTTGCCAAGAACCTTTCTGAGGACCAAGCCCCCAACCTTGAATTCTATGAATAGAACTTTCTGGTTATAAAACTTAGACAATTATCCCTGGTAGAAAGTCGATTTGACCAAAGCCCTCTCCCTTCTTTCTTCTTCTAAGTCTAGCTGTATGGCTAAGGCTTGGTCATTGCCCTCTGCTTTAACAAATCTGTACGGATTGTTGGGATTCTTACTTCTAGTGGTATGACGACTTCTGATCCATATACTAAGGAAAAAAGGGTCTCACTAGTAGCTCTCTTTGGCGTAGTGTGGTAAGCCCAGAGAACCAACGACAGCTCGTCGATCCATCTTCTCTTAGCCTTTTCCAACCTCTTCTTGATCCCATCTAACACTATTTTGTTGGATGCTTCTGCCTGGCCATTACTTTGCGGATAACTTACTGAGGCATAAAAATTCTTGATCTTATAGTTAGAATAGAATTTCTTGAACTTGTCCTAGAATTGAGTGTCATTGTCTGACACAATGGCATACGGAATCCCAAAATGTGTTATGATATTCTTCTAAACAAACTGCTCAGTGTTGTGTTCTGTGATCTTTACTAACGGCTCTGTTTCTATCCACTTCATGAAATAGTTTATCCCCACCAATAAATACTTCCTTGCCCTCGTGCTGTTGGTAATGGACTCACAATATCCAGACCCCATTGAGCAAAGGGTCATGTACGTGTGAGTGGTGCAAGATCCATAAAAGGCGTATGAATGATGAGTGAGAACTTCTGACACTTCTCACAATTTTTGATATACACTTTAGCATCTTCTTGCGTATATGGTTACCAATATCCCTGAGAAATGGCTTTGTAATCTATTGACTGCCCACCCGTATGGCTGCTGCACACCCCTTCATGAATTTCAAACAAGAATTGTTGAACGAGTGACGGATGCACACACCGGAGATAAGGTCCCGTGAAGGACTTTCTGTATAACAACCCATCGGGTGAAAGCCAGTATCGTGCTGACTTGATCCTTACTTTGCGAGCTTCTTTCTTGTCTTCTAGTAATATGTCATTCTTGAGATAGGAGATAATGGTGTCCATCCAGCTCGGCCCCATATCCACATCACATACTTCTTCTGGCTCTTCAACTTGAATGCTTGGCTGGAGGATAATGTCCATACAGACTGTGTGGCAAAGCCTTGATGATACTGAGGAAGCAAGACATGCCAATGTATCTGCATGGCTGTTCTACTTTAAGGTAATTTACACAATCTGAACTTTCTTAAACATTTGCAACTTCTTCTTCACTGCGGAAGCATACAGGGCCATATTGTCATCCCTGGTAGAATACTCCCTGGATAACTGGTTGACCACTAGTTGGCTATCATAATGAATCATCAGATCTTGGGCACCACATCTCTGTGTGCTATTCAACCCGGCCAATAATGCTTCATACTCTGCTTCATTTTTTGCGGCTTTGAATGCAAGTTGTATTGATTGCTCAAGAACTAACGTTTCTGGAGATATCAACACGATTCCTACACCTGATCCTTTGTTGTAGACTGATCCATCTACATAGAGCTTCCACAGCTCATTCATACATGGTTCATCAGTCAGTAACTCATAATGTACAGGAACCTCATCCACTTCCTTTTGCTGAACTGGTATTGGGGCAAGACTTTATGAGAATTCGGCCACAAAATCTGCTAAGACCTACCCTTTTATGGTTGTGAGGGGGACAAACTTAATGTCATATTCACCCAACTCAACCTACCACCCTGCCACCCTCCCAGATTGATCTACCTTTCTTAGGACAGACCCAATTGGGTGAGTGGTTAGTACTTCGATTGGATGGGCAAGGAAGTAGTGTTGCAACTTTTTGGATGTCATAACCAAAGCGAAGATCAGCTTCTCTAGAGGGAGATACCTGGTTTTTGCATCTAATAATGTCTTGCTCACATAGTAGACTAGTATTTGTTGTCGATCTGTTTCTTTGATTAGAACCGCACTGACAGCATGATCTGAGACTGCCCGATATACCGTCAACACCTCTTCTGGATCCGGCGTGGCTATTAATGGTGGTACTACTAGATACTTCTTCAATTCTTAGAAACCTGCTTCACAGTTTGCCTACCAAACATAGGTTCCACTCTTTTTCAATAGCTGAAAGAACGGTATGCACTTATCCGAACTAAGGCTAATGAAGCGATTGAGTGCGGATACCATCCCGGTCAAACGTTGTACCTCCTTAGTCGTTATCGGACTTTGGAGGATTTGCAATACAATTATTTGATCAGGGTTGGCCTCAATCCATCTTTTTGTGACCAAATGCCCCAGATATTTGCCTGAACTGACTCCAAATGCACACTTAGAATCATTGAGCTTGAGCTTGTACTGACGTAGCACTTCAAATGTACGACATAGATCAACATGGCCTAATTGATCTATACCAGGATTGGAGTTTTAAAGGAGGAGGAAAAAAATCAAGGTTCAACCCTATCTGGTGATTCAATTTATGACTATCTCCTTGTAATGCATTAGGATCAAAAATCTATTATCAGAAACCAGATAATATTTAATTCTGTGAGTCTAGTAGATGGACACCCCTTGTAAGAACAGATGTGAGTTTCGATTAGCACCCCAATAAAGTTGTTTGGAGGTTTAGCATAGTTGAACTATTTTATTACTCAGAGGTTTAGAAAATTATATTAGCTCAGTACTTCAGTTCAGTTTAACATAACACATCAGCATAGCATCATTACAACAGGGATCCTAAGGTGGTCCATAGTACATCAATTCAGTTTTAATGCATTAGCATGACAAATTCAGCATAGCACTAGCACAACATGGTTCTTAAGGAGGACCCAGTTACTAAGACAGACCTCACAGTATAGATCCTAAGACTATCCTACAGTTCCTAAGACGGACCTGGTTCCTAAGGCAGACTTCACAAACATGGATCCTAAGGCAGTCCAAGCACCCATCAGCGTTGCAATCTATTGATTCATCAGCATTTCAATTATTAGCTTATATGCATTGGCATTGCAGTTGCCAGCATGTTAGTTAAGTTCAGTTCAGTTAATTATAGTTGTTCCCTATTATGGTATTAGATCAGCTATCAGATGATACCCTTAATTAGTCGTGTGTGGTAAAGCTTGACCTTATGGTATTTACCTCAGAATTGAATCATGCTTGTATCATGTAACTAGTATATGTGATATGTTTAGACTCACACTATCTTAGTGCTTATGCATTTTTACAAAATATTTCTAGGTTAAGAAGAAGAGGCATAGCTTGGAATACCTTGGTAGTTAGCCAGTCTTGTTGTGCTCTTTTTATATCAGTTTTGAGGTTGTAAATTATAAAAAATCATATGGGTAATAAAATTTTAATATCATGCACATCTGGGTTTTTGTTCATGCTTATGCTATTACTTATTGCCTTGTGATGGAATCCCTAAACTCCAGTTTCAAGGGGTCTTTAGCGAGCTCGCTTGTTGACCGATCATTGACTCAACCCTAAATTGGGATGGGTCGTGACAGTAAGCATCCAACTTCCGGTAATCTAGCAAGGAAGCAAGGTAGAGCTCCCATGCACCGGTTGAGCCAGAATTTGCACCAGTGCAGAGAGATTTCCGGGTGGTGACCAGAGACTCTGTGCACTGGTTGAGCAAGACTCTGCACCGGTGCACAGCCCCTTCGACTGAGGGATTTGAAGCCCATTAACGGTAATTTCGTTGTTTTAGGCTAGGAGAGTATATATATCATTGTAAAAACATTTTTTTAAAGTTTTCATTCATGTTTTAGGGTTTGGGGGTGGAGAGCTTCTTTCTCTACCTCCCTTCTTCTCTCTAGTTTGTATGGACTTTCTTTGAGTTTTGGAAGATTTTTCGAGCATTAACTATGAAAGTTCTTCTCCATCTATCCATTTGTGTACTTTATTTTTATGTTATGTTTAATGAATTTCGTATTTTATTTTCTTATGCTTAGTTTCCCTATTATTCTTGTCATTTCTTGCATTAAGGTAGTGTTAATGGAGGGCTAGCCTCATACGTTTGGTCATGAGGTGGATAACACCCCAAGACCTAGATTGTTGTTGGACTTCCCCTAATTTATGCTTAATGTAGTGGTTTGGATGGGTTTAAGTTCATGCCTAGGGTCTTAATCTTGTGGTGTTAATCTTATTGATGGGTTGTTGACAATATCCTTGGCACAACCCATGTTTCGAGTGATGTCCCGCTAGTTATTCGACAAAATATCCCATTGAATTCCTTCCCCTATAAATCACTATAGTGTGGTGGTTATGAGTGTCTTAGTTCATGTAATAAGGTCTAAACACAGTGGTGTTAATCATCTTGATCGAATGTCGCCATGAATTTGGTACATGCGATGTCACGCTAGGTGTTCGACAAAATGTCCCAATGGACTAATTCCCTTAGAAACCACTCAATCCTTAGATAATTTAGGTCTTGAGGTTGCGCATGAGTTAGAAAGATGTGGTTCTCACCTTAGGTCTTAACTAAGGGTTGTTAACCTCCTTGATGGGTCATAGACAATGAACCTTGGCATGTCCCATGCTTTGAGCTATGTCACTCTAGGTGTTCGATAGAATGTCTAGATAACCGAATTTTAGCTCTCGTTCCATCTCTTTACCCATGACATGGTCTAGATAAACCTTTCGGGTGAGGTCCTAGGTCGTGATCTCTTACTTGTGTTGTCATGTCATAGAGAAATCTAGCATAACCTAGGTTTGGTGTTAGGAATTCCGTGACCATTCCGCTTAGTTAACATAGTTTTACTTCTTTTGTATTATGTTCTAGATTCTTAGTTTTAAATAAAAATCAATCCAAGGATAGCGTCTTTCCGCTTTTATCGCAAAATAGAATCTCTCTACCAAGCAAATCCCTTGACTCTGTCAATTCTCCGTGGATCGACCTCGGACTTGCCACTTTGCTAAGTAGTATTTGCGTGTTTATAAATTATTAATTTGACCACAAATTCCATAGTCACATGCTCCCATTTACATTCTTGTATATGGAGATTTTGCAACATTCCAGTCGGCTGCTGATGTTCTACTTTGACTTGTTGACATGTCAAACATTTTGACACAAACTCTGCAATCTCTCTTTTCATCCTCTATCACCAGAAATGCATTTTTAAATCTCTATACAACTTTGTGCTACCTGGATGTAGAGCATATGTTGAACTACGGACTTCTTCCAAAATCTCATGTTTTAAGATAAGATCATTTGGCACACACATCCTCCCTTTGAACAATAATATACCATCATTCTGAATATCAAACTCAGATACCTCTTTATTAAGCGCTTACTGTCGAATCTTTTTAAGATTTTCATCAGCTTTTTCCCCTCTCTAATGTTGTCCACAAACAATGACCGAATAGAAATTTGGGCGCTAATAAAACATTATCACCTCTTATTTCAAAACTTGTCCCCATTTGAGTCAACTCTGTAAATGTATCAACCTTAGAGCACTGCAAACACACCAATCTACCAGAATTCTTACAATTTAGAGCATCGGCCACCACATTTGCTTTCCTGTGATGATAACGAGTGGTACAATCATAATCTTTGATTAACTCCATCCATCTATGTTGTCTTAAATTCAAATCTTTCTGGGTGAAAAGATACTTAAGACTCTGATGGTCGGTATAAATCTCACATGTCACACAATACAAGTAGTGTCGCCACAATTTCAAAGCAAAGACAACAGTTGCAAGCTCCAAATCATGTGTAGGGTAACTACGTTCATGTGGCTTTAATTGTCTAGATACAAAAGCAATCACCTTGCCATATTGTATAAATACACAACACAAACCATGATAGAAAGCATCGCTATAGATCACCATATCCTCTGTGCCCATCGGTATAGTCAAGATTGGTGACATCACTAATCTGTTTTTTAGCTCTTGGAAACTACTTTCACAATCTGGGGTCCATTCAAATTTAGTTTCTTTTCTGATCAACTTTGTCAATGGTAAAGCTATTGTTGAAAAGTTTTGGATAAACCTTCTATAATATCCTGCCAATCCAAGAAAACTACGCACCTCAATTATAGTCATTGGCCTTTCCCAATAGCCTCCACCTTATTAGGATCTACGAAAATTCCATCACAAGAAATCACATGACCTAAGAAAGTAACTCTGTCAATCCAGAATTCACACTTGCTAAACTTTCCATGCACCTAGTTTTCTCTCATATTGCCCAAAACCAGCCTTAAATGATCCTCATGTTCTTTTTTAGTATGAGAATATACCAGTATATCATCAATGAACACAATCACAAAAATATCAAAGTATGGCTTAAATACTCTATTCATTAAGTCCATAAATACTGCTGGTGCATTACTAACCCCAAAGGGCATGATTAAAAATTCAAAGTGGCCATACCTCGTGCGAAAGGCAGTTTTTGGAACATTGCTTTCCCTAACTTTAACTTGGTAATACTCTGACCTCAAATCAATTTTAGAAACACTACTGCCCCTTGCAATTGGTCAAACAAACCATCAATTTTGGGCAACAGATACTTATTCTATATGGTAACTTTGTTCAACTGTCAATAATCAATACACGTTCTCAAAGTACCATCTTTCTTTTTTCACAAATAACATTGGTACTCCCCACAGTAAAATACTAGGTCGGATAAAACCTTTATCAAGCAAGTCTTTCAATTGAATTTTTAACTCTAACAATTCAGCTGAGGCCATTCTGTAAGGCGATATAGATATTGGTTCAATCCCTCATAGTAATTCAGTAGTGAATTCTACCTCCCGATCCGGCACTAGCCCTGGTAATTTATCAAGAAACACATCCTCAAATTTATTCACCACTGTGATTCCTGACAACTCTATTGGTTCTTTCTTGGTGTCAACAACATGAGATAGGAACCCTTGACAACCTTTCTTTAAAAGGTCTACGGCTTTCAAAGCTTAAATCACTTTTTTCAAATTATTCTTCCTCTCGCCTCTAAATTTTATCTCTTCCTCACTCGACACTCTAAACACAACTTTTTACTGAAATAATCTATAGTGGCATGGTATTTGGTTAGGAAATCCATCCCCAAATGATATCAAAATCAAACATCACACTAGAGGTATAAGATCAACCTCCAAAGATGTATCCCCAACTGTCAACTCACATTTAAGAAACATTCTTCTTATAATTACTATTTCTCCAATCATAGTAGATATTGCCAATGAACATTCCATCTCTACACTAGATTGATCCAAATACCAACTAAATTGTTCTGAAACAAATGAATATGTTGACCCCGCATCTATCAAAACTCTTGCACAAAAGCCAAATACAGAAATAATACATGTCACCACTTTTGGAGTTGTCTCCACTTGTTGTCGTGTCATTGCAAACACCCTTCTAGGGGTTGTAGAAGAACCTCCAACTCTACCATCCCGCCCAGCACTGTTACTAGATTCAGCTCCTCTATTTGCTAGAGAGCACTGCTTTCTACTGATCCTGGTGGAGTTTGAGGCTTAGTACAGTTCCTAGCAATATGCCATGGTTCACCACAGTTGTAACAACGATACCATCTTCCCTTTTCTAAAAAGTCAGCAATAAAATGGTCGGTTGCACCACATTTGAAACATCTATATGGTGTTCTCGTAGTCCATACACCTGGCTTCCTTAAGCTCTGCCCTGACTTACTGGGTGGTCCTGACTTGCAAGACCCTTTCCACACTGAAGTTTTTTAACTCCCTTTTACACTTCCTTCTGTTTTGCCAGACCTTTTCGGTTCAAATCTACATTCCTTGAACTATTCTCTTCTCACAAACATCTCTTGCACATCTTTCCATATTTGTCATGTCATGTCGACTAGATTGGCATAGTTCCTCCGCTAGAATGAAATCAATCGGCTTACTACGTTGGGATCCAATCCACTCCTGAAATGTCTGCACCTCTTGGCATCTGTATCTACCAACTCAGGTGCATAACAGGATATGGCTACAAACTTAGCTTCATAATCCATCACCGACATCTTTTCTTGTTTGAGATGATAAAGCCAGCTTCTTGTTCATGTCTGTAAGCTTCTGGACAATAATGATCGTTGAAGCTCTCCACAAATCTATCCCAAGTGATAACATGGGGTCTCACTAGCTGAACATCTGGAAATGGTGTTGTGAGTAACCTCTGGGTTGCCTCCCACTAGACCAATGTCTCCCCTTTGAAACTGAAGGTGGCCAAAGTCACCTCATGTTCATCTGTTACACCCATAGTAGTTAGCACCATTTCCACACTTCTCAGCAAATTCTCTACCTCTACAGGGTTTGTAGATCCCTTTAACTCAGTCGAGAATAGTTTCTTGGATCTTTCCAACAACCTAGTTCCTAGTGTAGCTATTGCTGCCTGTTGTGTCTTCCATCTTATGAAGGCAGCTCTCTCTTCTCTTTCTTGGGCTATCACAGCGAAGATTCTATCTAGGTCTATCACAGGTGCTGGGGTGGGTACCTCAGCAGGTGCATCCTCACTTTCCTATAGTTGTACTGAACTCGTAGAGATCTCTTCCTCTTGATCCGTTGCATGCTCTGGCTCCATACTCTGCTTGTTACCACATAACAACAACAACAAACAAATACATTCTCAGTCTACACATATCAATATAGGAAATTTCCTATCTTTTACCACAACATTAGTTCATACACCCATGTCCACTACTTTGGCCAACACACTACTTCCTGCTTCACAAACCAACTCCTAGCTCAATGCTTCCAAATAATCATACATACCCATCTACTTGCTAAAACTTCTAACTGAAAGAAACGATGATCAAGTGTTTCTCAGGTTAGACCTCCTGGTAGTCCACATGTACACATAATATTCTTAAATTATCGTTTCCCTTAATTCCACTCCTAGAATTAATTTTTAAAACCTAGGCTCTGATACCACTAGATTGTCATGCCCCTTCCCGGATATCAATTATCTAATATAGATACTGTCTGAGGTAGCATTTACTAAGCCTTTACACTAGTCCTTAATGATGCTTAAGGATCCTATATCCATTAGAATTATAAAATTTGTACAACATTAGGATATGTGCATAAAAGAAAAAAAACTAGGAGTCGTTGTAAGTTTCTCCTCAACTCAACCAACATTTCACTAGACATACTAAATATTGCCTTACAAAATTTTACACAACTGAATCTAATAGAAGGAAACTCAAAATCACACATTCTCTTCTAGATTCTCTTGGCCAGTAGTGGACATCCTAAATCCTATCAAAATGCTGGAATCCAAAGACGGATTCCAAGAATGAATATGATACAGAACATGATGGATATATGACATGGAAATGAAAGTAAGAGCATAAGTACAGCAGAACTAAATAAAAATTGGACTTTGAAAGAGTGACTTTGATTACTTCTTTGGCACCTCTATTGTGTCTGTGTCAACTCTTGAAATAGAGTTTGCAAGAATATTTAATGAAACAACTTTGATAACTAGACTTGAATTAACAAGTAATATTACTTGAACCCATTTTATCCCCTTTTCAGTTCATTTAGATTGTTAAGGTTAAGCCTTGACTGTTTTTAAATAAGCTTTAAGTTAAGTTTCAATGATCACCTTAGTTTAACTCTTGAACTTCTAGAAATTCAATTTGGTTTTTAAAAAATTCAACGAGTTTCATGCTTTCTTTTATGGTAATTGAGGCCCCTTTTCCAGAAATTCATAGCTCTGCACATCCCTCAACAGAAGTTGCAGCCCACTCTTCTGAAAGAACAAGCTTCCTTTTCCGGAACTTCCAACCTACTAGTTTCTAACTCACCTACTTACATTCCCAATTTCCGGGAATTCCAACTCCCATTTTTGGTAATAGGAGCTGCAGTATCTCACCTTTTCTCCTTTACTCTGCAACCTTTTTTTCCTCACTTCTTAATTTCCGGAAGTTTCTTTCCTTTTACCAGAAATTGATCCTTAACTTTCCTTAACTTCTGGTTATCTTCTTCTTCAATTACCTACTGTTCTATAGCCTGAAAACAATGCATAATTCTATAGTTCTAATTCTTCTCTTAACTTCCTCAACCTCATCAATAACTCACTTAAGCCTTAATTTCTTTAACATATAATTTTATTCCTTTCATCATTCAAGTTTATTCTAATATCAACTAGCAATTTGAAATCTGAAATCCCCAGATCCATACCTTAATTAACTTATGTTGGTCCACAAAGGTAACCAAGAGGGGGTGAATTGGTCTACTAATAATAACAGCCATATAAAAATTATATTCACCTAAACTAACACAATAAGAAATCAACCCAAATAATAACAATCACAAGAATTAAAAGTGCAAAGGATAGAGAGAGAGAGAAAGAGACAATACACAAGACGTATAGTGGTTCGATAGGGCGTGTCTCTCTCTACCTACATCTACTTTCTCCACAACTTGTTAAGGATTTTACTAACGTAAGTAACCACCGAATGTGATTACAAATTACAAGTGAGTGAGGTCCTTCAAGGGTGGCCTCCTTGAAATCTCTTCTTTAATTCTCTAGAAAATCACAAAATAGTTTTGACAGTGTTGTAGGCAGTAAACAACATAAAGATATAACATAATACATCAAACGGTCATAAAATCATTGGACCGAATTCCAGACTGATGGACGAGCTAGTGAGACGGTTCCACTATCGATTGGCCATTTTGCTTCCTTTTTGTTTGAGATGCTCCCATATACTCCTGCACTATTTTGGTACATAACCCGGGAATAATACCGAAGCAGAATAATTTCAAAGCACATTTTCCATATAATTCAAATTAATTCAAACATAACCATAAAATAATATTTCATTTTGAATTAATTTTATTACAAAAGAAAACCACAATCCATGTGAACATGGATAGGACAATAAGTACATGTCAAGTGTCCAAGTAGAATATATATTCAAGCATAAAATATATTCAATCAAAGATATAATATATATTTTCTATTTAGAATAAAATACTAACAAATCATTCTATAGAAGAATATATACTCTATGTAAAATATTATATTACAATCCATGTGAAATGATATTATCCAATAAGAATATGACACTTGTCATGATAGATTT
>NMUG010003543.1:0-14686 GCA_002855965.1 Monotropa hypopitys
ATGTTCTCTGTGTTCCTCAGTTATCTGTTAATCTCCTATCTGTTAGTCAGTTGGATTCTTCAAGGTTTGACATTCTTTTTTCTTCTTCCATTTGTCGTGTGCAAAATTGGAAATCAGGGGAGGAAGTTGGGATAGGGTGAAGGGTTGGTGATCTTTATGTGGTTGAGAGCTTACACATTGATACTTTCTCTGCTCCATCAGCTTTATCCTCATTCCAGTTAAATAACTCCTCTAGTCCTTTCTTTCTTTGGCATACAATGTTAGACCATTTGCCGACTGATCGCTTACGTTCTTTATCTTAGTCTGGTGTTTTGGGAAAAGTGTCTTCCAATGATATTTCTGAGTGTCAAAGATGTAAACTTGTTAAGATGACCGCTTTGCCATTTCACAAAAGCAGTTCTATATCCACTTCTCCCTTTTCTCTGGTTCATATTGATGTCTGGAGACCATCTCCTATTGTCTTAAAAGGTGGATCAACCTATTATGTTTCCTTTATTGATGATTATTCACATGGGTCTACCTTATAAAATATAAATCTGATTTCTATGAGATTTATAAATCCTTTCAGTTTATGATTATCACTCAGTTTTCTTCTACAATCAAAATTATACGATCTGACTTAGGTGGGGAGTATACTAAAGGTGCATTTGTTGACTACGTGTCATCTCTGGGTACTATACATCAGTCCTCTTGTAGTGACACCCCTGCTCAAAATGGTCGTGTTGAACGTAAACATCGTCATCTTCTTGAAATTTGTAGATCTCTTCTTCTCTCTGCCTCTGTTCGTAGTTGTTTTGGGGGTAAAGCAGTACTCACTGCTGCATTTCTCATCAACCGTATGCCTACTCCACTTTTGTCCAGAAAAACTCCTTATGAGACTCTTCTCTACTACCCCAATTACTCTCTTCTACGCGTATTTGGATGTGCATGTTTTGTTCTTCCTAAACAAGCTCGTACTAAAGTCAATGTCTGATCTACTCTTTGTGTTTTTCTGGGTTATAACACCACTCAAAAGGGCTATCGATATTATGATCACGTGTCTCAGCATCTATATGTCTCACGCAATGTAGTCTTTCGTGAGTGTTTTCCCTATTATCAGCTTCCCTCTACCTCTCCATCTGTCTCTAAACATGACTTATTATCTATTGACCCCTTTCTAGACGAGCTCACCTGTGACGAGTATATATCTACTATTCGTCCAGATAATATGCCTACTACAGCTACTACCTCTGCTCTACCTCCTCTTCTGGTATGCTCCCGACGCCAACCATCAGAAGCACCGGTTGCTATATCTGCGTCGTCTGTCTCTGATGTTTCTGATCCTGTACCTCGCCGCTACCCACTTCGTAAAAGATGCCCTGTGCAAAGGTTGAGTTTCTCTTAACACTTGCTTTTCTTCTTCTCATTGTGTTGCCTTATCCTCTATACATTCTTATTCTGAGCCTCAGTCTTATAAGGAGGCCTGTCGGGATCCTAAATGGGTCATTGCTATGGAAGACGACTTCTACATTACCTTGTCCTCCAGGTAAAAATGTTATTGGTTGCAAATGGGTATTCAAAGTTAAAATTCATTCTGACAAGACATTAGAGCGGTACAAGGCACGCCTTGTGGCAAAAGGTTTTTCTCAAGAGTATGACATTGATTACGAGGAAACTTTTGCACCAGTTGCTAAAATGACATCTCTTCGAACCTTGATTTCCGTTGTTGCCACCCGACAATGGCCTCTGTTTCAAATGGATGTTAAGAATGACTTTCTCAATGGTCACCTGACTGAGGAAGTTTATATGCGTCCTCCTAGATTACCCCACTCTCCAGGACATGTTTGTCATCTTCGTCGAGCCTTGTATGGTCTTGAACAAGCTACTCGAGCTTGGTATGAGCATTTCCAAAGGACTGTTACAGAACTTGGTTTTCTTCCCAGTGCTCATGATTCAACTTTATTTCTCATTCGTACAACCCACGAGCTTGTTATCTTGCTTCTCTATGTGGATGATATGGTTATTACTGGATCTAATTATATGGCTATTGCACATGTCAAACATATGTTTGATACTTTTGAAATGACCGACTTAGGTCATCTCCGATACTTTCTTGGGATTGAAGTTGCCTACTCTCCAAAAGGCTATTTCTTATCTCAAGCAAAATATGCCAATAAGATTATTCATCGCGCTCGTCTCACTGACTCCAAGACATCTGCAACACCAATTGAACTCCATGCTCAATTTGCTCCCACTGATGGGGAACTTTTAGATGATCTTACTCGTTATCGGGAACTCGTTGGCTGCTTGGTTTATCTGACTGTGACACGTCCAAATCTGGCTTATGCAGTACATATTGTGAGCAAGTTCATTTTAGCCCCTCGATCTACACATTGGGTTGCTTTACTACGGATCCTTTGGTATGTCCGAGGAACTATATTTCAGGGTCTTCTTCTGTCTTCTACTTCTTCACTGGAGTTACGTGCTTATGTTGATGCTGATTAGGCAGGAGATGTCTTGGATCGAAAATCCACCTCAGTTGTTTGTGTCTTTCTTGGGGACTCTCTCATATCCTAGAGTAGCAAAAAATAATCTGTTATTGCTCGCTCCACTGCTGAGACTGATTATCGAGCCATGACTCAGGCCACTACTGAGGTTATTTGGCTTCGTTGGATCTTTTTGATTTGGATGCCCCCCAGTCATCTCCTACACCTCTGTATTGTGACAACCGTAGCGCTATTCAGATTGCTCATAACACGGTCTTTCATGAGCGCACCAAACATATTGAAATTGACTGTCATCTAACGCATCATCACCTTCAAATAGGCACTATTTCTCTATCGTTCGTATCATTGACTCTGCAACTAGCTGACATCTTTACCAAGACTCATACCTCTGCTCGATTCCAGTTCTTATTGGACAAACTCTCAATGATTTCTATGCAATCATCGTGAGTTTGAGGGGAGATGTGAGAATATTAGATTGTAGAGAATATTTATTTATTCTATTTCCTCTTTAAGGGATCTTGTATATCCCACTAATCATGTTATTTCCTTTGTACAATATTTCCTTAGTGAGATTGTAAACTCTATATAAAGATGTAATAGCTCCTTGTATTTGATATCATTAAAATATTATCCATTTTCCCATTCTCAAAAGTTACAAGACCAAGTTGGGATGGGAGCCTACCAACTCGAAGAAATAGACGACATCGTTGTACCGAGGCCCTAAAATGCCACGAACCTGAGAAGATATTACCCATCGAAGACATCTTGTAATCCGGCATATTGGCTGAAGAGCATTAATAAAAGTTCAGTAATCTTCCAAATTGTAGTCTTAGCGGTGGTAATGCCAAAACAGTTGCTAATCATCTTTAAATTATGCATCATTCCCATCGGTGGTATTGCCGACAGATTGGCGGTATGGCCAAACGAGACTCAGTAGCATTGGCGAGGTCTTACAGACTTCCAATGGCATTGCCAGAAAGCCAAGACAATTGCCATTTATCTTTAAATTGTGCATTACTCCCGTCAGTGATATTGCCGACGGATTGGTGGTATTACCGAGGTCTTATAGGCTTCCGGTGGCATTGCCGGAAGGTCTTACTAGTCAATTACCTTTACATTTTGCAAGAACACTCCCGTCGATGGCACTGCCGAGGAACAATATGTTTGCAGAGCAAATTCTCGGGGAAATGAAATTATACTACTGAACTAAGGGAAGGATCCCTAGTGTCGGCACCCTCCCATCAGTGGGGGGGAAAGGTTGGCTTGAAAGTTTAGTAGATTTTCTAAGAAACTACCAACATGAAGGATGTTCGAATAAAAGTTTCAATATTGTTAAAAAGAGAAATTACAGAGCCGACGTATAAAATGGTTTATGCCACAAGCCGAGACATGGACTAATTGAGCAAAAAGCTGAAAAAACAAAGCCTAATCTACGTTGACTTGATCAGCCGGAGCATCGGTGGCAGCTTTGGCTGATGAGGAGGAAGGGGCCGTCGGGGGAGAACGTGATGCCAGACATGCCGGAGCAGGAAGATAGGCATAATCAGGAATGACATGCATGATTGCCAGATCATCTCTGCAGCCGGTGGTCCGAAGTGCAAGAATCCAACCTTTCTTGTAAGCAAACTCTCGAACTGCGACCACTTGTTCATAAATTTTCTCGGCTTCATCATACTCGAGATTAAAACACCTCTCCTCCAAGACAACCACCTCGGCATCATCCTTTTTCTTAGAGGTTTCAAGCTCAGTCGACAGCTTGGCATTGGCTTCCTTCAACCGAGCTACATCTTCAACCCGCCCATTCAGTGCCTCATCGGCTCCCTTTAGCTGATTGTTCATGTCGGCAATGTGCTTGTGGGCCTGCTCAAGCTTCTACGGCCCTTCTTTATTGGTTTTACGACTGAGGGAATACGTCTGCAAAAACCTGGAGATCCTTTCCTCAAGGCCAACGGCAGCCGTCATGGCCTAAGCACAAGTAGGACTATAATTAGAACGGAAACAACAGTCTACAGAAAGTGTAAGGAAAAAACATACTTATCCCTGGAATTGCACCATCTGAAGGAAGCATTCCTTCAATCCTTCTGGCAGTCCCTCTGTGTCTTTCGGGAGGGAGAAAGCCTGAGCCAAGGCCATCGCCGTTTTAGGCCTGTCCGCCACACTATCATGGCATGTAGGCCAGAGATTGCCGTAAAGAAGGTCCGGTGCCCAATCTTGAGCAGCAAGGGTTTCAAGAGGTGTAGCGACGACCGGTTCGGCCATCGTGACCCCTTTGCTCTCCCTCGCCTCGGCGAGATATTCAGCAGCGGACCGATCGATAGAGGGTTCAGCAGAAGTCAGTTTACTCAACGTGACAAGTGTCGGCTCGATAGTAAAGTATCTTGGTTTGCGCTGGTAGCGAGAAGACATCAAATCAGTATCAACTTGGTCTGTCTCTTCAGCACCAACAAAGGACCCTTCACTGGCCGACCTAGCGTCGAGTACGTGGGTGTAGGAGGGAGTGTAATCCAGCAAGAACGGAGTCGAACGTTTCTTAATGTGAACAGTTAAATCCTCCTTGATCCGGTCCAAGTTGGCGTTCTGCTTGAGCGTCGGTACCTTATGAGGAGCTGTATGATGGGAAAATTTTGCATCAAAACAACAGTGAAACAAGTACGTCGTTAAGAAAGTTCATCATCTTACCAAGCATCCCAGGCTCTCGAGGAACTGGGTAATCAACTGACTCAGGCTCGAAATTGCCGGAGACTACCAGGTAGTCATTAGCATACTTGTCGGAGTCCGGCAACCCCGACATGACCCTTTCTCTGCTCGGACGTCGGTCTAAGTAATATTTCTAGGACTTCTTATTGAAGCCGACAGAATAATGACCGAAGAGGTCCTTGAAGCGGAGGGGGTCCTCCAAGACTTCGTTTAACTTCACCCCCCCCATTATTACCCAAAACACATTCACCGTCACTTGCGACGGTGTTAGGCTGAGCTAGAAGAAGAAGCGACATAGGAAGGGGTGGAGGTGAAAGCGTACTCCCCCCTCAACGACGGCTATGATCGGAATGTTGACGTGGTTTGGTCCCAGCACCAAATCATCCATGGGGGCCAATGAAACCTATACATCGACCGGGATATTATACTCTTCCCGGAATGACTTCACTGATGGGCCGAAGGAGAGAAGTAGACGGTACTTAGTGGAATGCTTCTTCGGCACCGTAATCAGGAAGACTTAAAAGAAAAATCTATCATCAGTTCCTCCGACACTTATCCTACTCCTTCGTCAGGGTCTCAAAAACACAGAAATCACCCGAGAAGCTAGCCTAAAGGAAAAGTTGGTTGCAACCTCATATCGACCTGGCACCGGGCATGAATCAGAGAGTGAGGCCATCGGAAACACGGATGGTGCGATCAATGCACCATCACGAGACTGGCCAGAAGGAATGGAATGGTCACCCAAAACATCCCCATAAACGGGTCGCGATCCCCAAAAGATTTGCAAAAACAACCAAGGAGTGCAGAAATTCGTACCTGAGATGTGAGCGAGGGCTGAGGAGATCTGAAACGCAGCAGATGCAGTCGATCAGAAGATGTCTAGAATAGTCAGAAGGATGGCAACAGAAGGTTTGGGAAAGAGAGCTCTGGGATGTGAAACCCTTCTTCACCCCGTTCATGCTGTATTTATAGGGGAGGAAGGAGGGGGGAGTTTGAGATTCAAAAGCAAAGCAGATCGGACCACGTGACCGCCCAATATCAGCCAATCACGGGGAGTCACGTAGCCAGGTATTAAATGGGCATTAAAAGCAAAGCCGCCGGAGCCAAGTCGACGCGTGCCAATTGTCACGTGAACAAGCATTCAATGTGTACCAGTCACTTTCTCGTAATCCGCGTCGATGCATGACAAACGTCATCTCAACTACATTGCCGACCAATCAGATAGCGACATGTGGCGGATCATTTAACATATGTCAGAACTTTATCGTGACATGAACCGACGCGTACAAAAAACGGACTTTACAGCTGTCACGGCCAACCAGGAGCTGACACGCAGAATGTCGCCGGATGACGGTTATGATTGGCACGATTCACAAGGTCACTCCACTCACAAAGATTCACGTCGGTACAGACTCCCGTCGGCCAATATGAGTCAATCCCGCCTCGGCTGCTGCCGAAGCAATGTTGAGGGCCAAAATAGAGACAATCGACGGACCAGTCCAGGCAGGTGCCACATCGGCATCAGTAGCAGAGGAAAGGACCGATTCGGAATGGGGACCACTCGTCGTGAGACCGAAGGTCTGAGTTCTGCGATGCTCCCTTCGACACATCATCTGGGACTTCGGCACTACTTTGGGAGGATCGTCAGGTCAGTCTAACAGGCATGCCCTCGACTGTAGAAGACATCTTCCATGGGTTCCTCAACCTACACTTTCAGCGTATGCTGGCCGACATGTCAGAATGCACACTGCTCGAGGCTATCGGGCACTGCCCAGCCACCCATGCGCACGCCACTTGTCAGGTGCACTATCCCAGGTTGTCGGAAGAGGGACCACATGCCCGCCAAAGCCTATACGGACCACGCGTCGATACAACTATATATACGCGCAAAGGGTAGGGGGAGAGGTATACGATTTCTCTTTGCTCAAACTCTGTCAAAATTCTCTCTCTGGACCTTGCTGACTTTACCATCGGAGGGTCCACTGACGGCATTTTCGGTAGCCTAACGTTTTCTTCTTTTGCAGCTAGGTCACCCGTCGTTCATCTCTTGCTACTCGAATCCAACATGTGAAGGCTACCCCCCTAACACTTGGTATGAAACTGAAGTTGTAGAAACTCTTTCAACTTATCAATGCCTTTTTTATCATTACCTGTAATAATAATGAGACATGTTTCGTCATTTCTTACATTATCATGGATTACGTCTAATTAAATCAAATTAGAAAGTAATTAATTGAGTTTTAAATAAATAAGAAATGCTTAAAAATCTTATTAAGCAAAATAACATTTAAGGTGATCGATGTAGCTTAAATAATTAATTGGAAATTTATTTAAGAATTAAGAAATGCAAAAGGAGTATTAAAGAGACAGTAAGGTTTAAATTAAAACACTTATTAAAGTCTTGGGGGCTAAAGTGAAAGAACAACAAAGCAAAAAAGTGTAAATTGACCAATTTTATGCAAAATGGTGTCATGGAAATAGTGTGTGATATAGGTGTTGTGTATGTATATGCGTCGCGGAGTGTGTTGTAGTTGAGATGCATGTGAGAGTGTAGGCAAGTGTAAAGCTTCAAAGCTATAGTTTAAAGCTTCAATAATATCATCGACATACACTATCAGTAATACTTTCCCACTGGCAGACGTGAGAGTTCGATGCATACCAAACTTCATAACTACATCACTAAAGTTTCCAAACAATGCTCTGGGAGATTGTTTAAGACCATAAAGGACTTTGCGAAGACGACACACCCGACCAGACTCCCCCTGAACAACAAACCCAAATGGTTGCTTCGTATAAACCTCTTCATAGAGATCACCATGCAAGAAGGCATTTTTGACATCCAATTGAAATAATGGTCATCCAAGGTTGGCAACAAGAGAGAGGAGAAGACGATGAAAACCAAGCTTGGCAACCGGATAGAGTCTCGGCATAATCAACTCCATAAGTCTGGGTATAGCCTTTGGCAACAAGATGGGGAGCATGCATCTCTTCCTCCATAGCCGACTGCTACTCAAAAACAGACAAGTTTTCCTAAATAGTGTTAAAAACAAAGACTAAACAGAGGCGGAAAAATCATGAAGAGATGGAGTCAATGGGGGCATTAGAGACAAATTTGGTTATAAGATGGTGAGTACAAGTACGAGTACCTTTGCGAAGAGCAATGGGAAAAGAATTCAGAGAGACAATAGGTGTTGGGTCCACGGATCTCGTAACAGAGAAGAGGGAGTGGCATCTAGAAGAGGAAGAGCAGGCACGGTGGCAGGAACAACTTTGGACCGACGAGCATACACCTGCAAAGGGGCACCACAAGAGGAGGGGGGTAGATGGTGTGGCCACCACAGAGGGGATGATAGGTAGTGGGGGTGGGGGCTTGAATATGCATATACTCATATGGGTCCACCGCAGCTGTGGTTGAAAAATAAGACAATGACTCATTGAAAGTGACATCATCACAAACAAACCGACGATGTATAATAAGAGAGTAGCACTTGTAACCTTTCTGGGTTCGAGAATAACAAATAAAAACACATTTGACAAAACGAGGATCATGCTTATCCTTACCCGGATCCAAAACATGAACATAACAAGTGCATCCAAAAAATTTGGAGGAACAGTATGAAGGGGATGACCAGGATATAGAACTTGATAAGTAATTTGTCCACTGAGCACACGAGAAGGAATATGATTAATCAAATATCCACCAGTAAGGATTGCATCACTCCAATATGATTTGGGAACCTATGTCTCAAATAACAACACACGAGTAATTTCTAACAAATGCTGTAACTTGCTTTTGGCAACCCCATTTTCTTGTGGTGTTTGAGCACAAGATGTTTGGTGAATAATTCCATAGGCATTGAATAGTTTAGACAAAACACTTTTATAATATTTAGCAGCATTATCAGATCGAAAAATACGAAGAGAAACATCAAACTTAGTTTTTATTTCCGTGAATTAAACCCGTCATGGCAGTAAAGCTACCTTATTGTGGCATGTAGGCCACGAGTTTGATTCATGAAAACAGTCTATCTTCTTGCATGAGTAAGACTGCATACATCAACTCTTCTCCAGATCCCGCATATGCGGGATCTTTGTACACTGAGTCGCCTTTTTTTATAAATGATTGAAAATTGAAGGACAATTCTGACCGGTCTTTCATAAGGTAAACATAAGTAAGACGAGAGTACTCATCCACAAAAATAAGAAAATAGTGAAATCCAGTACGAGATGGAACACGTAGTGGACCCCAAATATCAAAATGAACTAAATGAAATGGACGAGACACGTGGCTCTCTACTCTAAGAGGAAAAGACACAATGATGTTGCTAAACTCACAAATTTCATATGATAAAGACTCAAGACCACGACAGGCCATAATTAGTTGTTGGAGAGTTTGTAAAGATGGATGGCCGAGGCGGCAATGATGCTCATATGGAGAAATAGTATACTGAAGTGCCACCGATGTAGGAGCTTGTCGGAAGTAAAGTAAATAGAGGCCACCACGCTCAACTCTGCCACCAATCGTCATGATGAAACAATTTAAGGATTTGATAAGATGGCTAACACTCATAAGACTATACGGGAAGCAGGAAACATGTAAGACAAAATCTAATGAAAGAGAGGAATTTAAAGTAACAAAATCGAACCCGAAACAATAGTAGTGGAACCATTGGCTAATAAGGTAACACACTTATATTGAGAAAGAGGCTGAGACCTAGGCAAATGAGTGGAAACACCTATCATATGATCAGAAGCACATGGAGACAAGGCCAATAAAAGAACAACCTTCATGAGCAAACGTAGCAGTGGAAGAGGTTTGTCCAGCAACAAACACTGATATTGTTGATACTCCTCCTCTGGAATAGTAATGACTTGTGAAGCACTGTTGGATGAGCCATACATTCAATCATCCTCAGATGTAGTAGCCTCATGGGCAGAGTCTTTGAAGACTGACGATGACCATGAAGGTCGGAGAAGACTTCGGGTGGACCACGAGGGTCGGGCAAAGGTCATAAGGTAGCCGACGGAGGTTGGCTAGTACCAGAGACAAAGATGTCAAGTGGAGAATGAGAAAGAGAGATTTTCATGATGAAGGAGACTTGGGACCGATTTCGGGTTGGATTCACTTATCGAATTTTAGTGGCTCCATGTCATAGCCATGTAGCTTGTCACAACATAGAAGGGACGACGAGTACGGGAGAAGGGCTGACAAGGATCAACGAGCACCCGAGAAAGACCGGCGAGGGTCGGCGAGCACCGAAGATGAGCCGACAAAGGTCGGTGAGTGCCAGAACGAAGGAACAAATGTCTGGCGAAAGTCGCCTAGACTTGGCGAGTCACAGGTGGTGATTGTGGTGGCTGGCAGGGTTAGTTTTAGGGTTTGGGGTTGCTAGTAGTGGCGGCTAGGGTTAGGTTTAGAATCTGTGATGGATTTGGTTTATTGTATGTGATGGATTCAGTTTATTGTATGTGATGGATTAGGTTTAGGGTTTGTGATGGCCAGGGCTAGGGTTTGTGGTGGCTAGGGCTAGGGTACATGTATCGGATACTCTGACACCATCTTGAAAAACAAGAACAGTGAAAGGAAAGTGTATAGGGTTATCTCTTCCCTTAATACATGTATTATTATTTTATACTATCTTTAGACAGGATACAAGAGAAGGATAACCGATGTCGGATTAACCTCACATAATACTCACACAGAGACACATATACTTTAACAGAGTCCTCGACAAGGAACTTGTGACAATCTGATAATGGTTTGGGATGTGTCTAATTGACCATGCACCACCTATGCAAAATGTTTGGTATTTCAGGGTTCATAAATATTAAAGGGTCTTTGGTTTAAAACCAGGTTAAATGAAGTTTAATGTTTTTCTTGCATGTTTGGTGTATTGATACATTTTCGATGCTTTATTGTCTTTCTTTAATGCTCCCCTCATTCAGTTTCCTTTTACTTTGTTGTGATGATGTGGATTGACGATGCTGTTTATGGCTCTTCAAAATTTGCAAGGTGTTCTTCCCTTTATTTGGACATCACTAAGTTCTTTATTGTACTTTTCAGATCATATGTACTGCGAGGATACATATTATGACTGGAGGCCCAAAACGTCTTCCTTTTACTGTTCCTCCTCTTGTTTTTTCTGCACTTAAGGTTTGTTCCTTCTTTCTAGGGATGCATTCTTTTGTTTCATTTTGTAACGATGTCGAACATTTCATAAAAATATAGAGAGAGTTAACATAATTCTCTAGTGTGTGTTGGCTCCCAACTTTTATAGCTTCTGCCCCATTAGTTTTCTGTTAGCAACATATAATTTCCAACATTGCCTTCTTCGCTTTGCATCTGATCTCTGGGATAGTGCTGTGGGCTTTTGGTCTTTTCTCGGGTTTCTTTTGAATGGTCTGAACAAAAAAATCCAAATGTGATCAGAAAACTGAAAAACAAGCTACCTGGTCCGACAGACTGACCCGGATCCGGTTCTGTTCACATCTTCACATTCGACAGCAGCTATACGCGCTATTGAGCTAATGATTTAGCAGTTCCCATCATCTCTCTGTGTGATTGGAATCGATTTGTGGGTTAGCTGATTCGAATTGTACCATTTGAATTGTAAATTGTGCAATTCGAACAACTATGGCTACAAATAGGAGAGGCAAATCGAGAAGTGAAAGAAAATAAAATAACTGGTTAGCTTCATTAAGTATGATGATATAATGGAAGCGGATGGGGCAGAGGGAGACATACCACTGTCTTGTGATGGCATTCCTGATGCCTTCCTTGCCTACCTAATAATCGAAACTTCAAGTTAATTACTCTAAAGACTGCTTATGTTTCCCCAATTGGCATACACTGAGATACATGTTCGATTCATCAACTTCGAAGTTACAAATTTGCATGTGATCTCCACTTCTAGGACAATTTTGACTAATTGTTTTGTTTTCAATTTATAATGGACGTACCAACCATTCATATTTTAGAAGAAAATGAAAATGTACGCAAATGCAATTAGAATATTCATTTTGGGTACCTAGCATATTGATTGTTTAATATTGCCTTGCAGTTGGTCAGACGATTGCAAGGTCAAGATGGAGAAGTAGATGGAGAAGTAGATGGAGAAGAAGTTTCTGCAACACCAAAGAAAATTTTCCAGCTCTTAAATCAGGTATAGTCTGCTTTTCTTTCATATATATACTGCATTCTCCACAATGTGGTTCGGTCATGCACCTACTTTCTTGACTTTCCCATCTTTCATGTTTATTTTGAGATGACTGCAACTCACGTAAGACTTGTTTGAGGTCACCCTTCTAGCTCACATTTTCACGGTTTGTACTACCGGACACATTTTATTATCCATCTATGTATGATACGAATACCAAAAGCTTTTTCTGTGACATCTGTAGTTTATGAACCATCGTGTGCGGTAGGCTCCGACATTTACTAGCCCGGTCTTTGTTCTTAATTTGTTTTCATTACTGCTGAGGCTCTTTGATCTGTTCCATGACCTCGATATCTCTTATCGGTTTCTTATTGCTTGTCATAACACAATCTATTATCTTGTATCAGGCCATTGAAGTGCTTTCGTATGCTCAATCACCTGAACTGGCATTAAGGCTATACTTGCAATGTGCAGAGGTAAATGGTGACTGCATTAAATATGTACAAACTGTAGGTATAAGAAGGTATTTCCAGAAAACTGATACTTTGCTGGAGCAAATAATTATATCGATCACAATACTGATGTATTCATCAGTTTAGCTGCATACGCATTTTGAAGTTCTCCATTTGGTGCTACTTGTGAAGAATGCGTATACATCTCCACCAGGAATATTTTTCTTTCACCTTTAGTTACATCAGTGCATATTTACTTGCTTTTATTTTCCTCTGCTGATACTATGGCCTTTGGTAGGCATAATCTCATTTTTTAAACCTAGTTTTGGCTGTGAAATCTTATTTCAGGCTGCCAATGACAGTGATCTTGAGCCAGTTGCTTATGAATGTTTCACTCAAACATTTCTGTTGTATGAAGAAGAAGTTGCGGTAACTACCTAGATATTAATTGCATCTTTGTAATAAAGTTATTCAGTAAACGACTGTGATTGGGTTGGCTTTTTGTAAATTTTCTCACGTAATTACGTATGTGCTATATCCTCAGGATTCAAAAGCCCAGGTGACTGCAATTCACGTAATAATTGGGACTTTACAGAGAATGAATGTGTTTGGTGTTGAGAATAGGGATACCTTAACACACAAGGCCACGGGGGTAATAACACACATACTGATCATAATTTTCATCTTCATCCGTTTTTCATTATCATCTTGTTATTAGATTTTTCTTTTTGTCAGTATTCAGCAAAGCTTTTGAAGAAGACCGATCAATGCAGAGCAGTTTACGCATGTTCGCATCTCTTTTGGGTTGATGACCAAGATGGAATTAAGGATGGGGAAAGGTTTATTACTGTGCACTCAACTTTACTAGCTACTCCTTTGTCTTAATTTGTTTGTCCCTTTTTTTGGCAGTCTTGTCCTTTAATCAGGTCAACAAAGGATGTATTTTGTGTGATAAAACTTCAAGAGTCTTTCCACCAATAAAACAATACAATTGGTTCTTGTAGACGAAGTTTTCAGAGTTATCTGACAACGATGATACTACAATATAACATAACTTATGTAGTTTCAAATCATTCAGGGTATGGGCGGAGAAGGGATTGGAGAAAGACCTAATTTTTGGCAATATGCACAAAGTGGTTGCTCTTTTAAAACCACTACTAAAATAGTGATCCTCCTATACCCTCAAAATTCGAGAAACTAAAGGGACGTTTTGTTGCAGAAACATGCCCCCCAAATCGAACATCAAAGAGGGTAGACCTAGAGACACAAATCAATTTTTGTGCATATTATCATATTTTTTTCATTGAGCATCCAGAGCATCAGTATTACAGAAAACAACTAAGATACTACAAAGTATAAATGATGTTGATCACCAACTCATCTAACAACCTAAGACGTTAGCGAGACGAATTTATATCCACGACATTAACATTGGAATTTAGAGTGCTAGGTTTGTCTGGTTCTACAACTTTCCATGCACCATAACATCACTTTTTCAACATTCTCGACATTCTTAGTTTCATTATCGGTCTTTCTATTATTCTAAACCTAATTCTAATTTTTTTCTTCATTAATGCCTTGAAATTTTTAGTTTCAGTTTCCTTTCGCAAATGAAAGGGATCAGACATACTGGTTTCGTGTTTGATTACAGGGTCCTGCTTTGCTTAAAGCGTTCACTGAGGATCGCCAACGCTGCACAACACATGGCCAATGTTGCACGGGGTAGCAGTGGACCGGTTACGCTCTTTGTTGAAATACTGAACAAGTTAGTGCCTTGAGTGTATATAAGTGTTGGATTTTGTTTTTACGGGGAAAGAGTAATTACTTTGCCAAAGTTTAAATTTACCTTTTCTGATGGTTCAGGTACCTCTACTTCTTTGAGAAGGGAAACCCG
>NMUG010003544.1:0-14684 GCA_002855965.1 Monotropa hypopitys
AGATGATTACCTTCAGCGAGTACACCAGCGCGCGGCGGGACAATTCCCGTGAGTTTTGTTTTTGCTCCTCTGCAACGTCTACAGGGAGCATCACCGCGCGGCACAACCCGCGGGCGTTGGATCTATCCAGGACTCTATCGCCCTTCCTCACAGGAACCCCGTCATCTCTCAGCATGACGGGATCCCAGGGCTCAGCAAAACTCCAATCAGGGTCGGCAGCAACCTCTTTTTTTGCGGCCTCGACATGATCCTTCTTTGACTTCTTGGCAGCCACGGGATCTGCTGGCGGATCAACCACGCATTTGGGAGCGACGCGGGGCAGATCAGTCACCGTGGTGACCGTAGGGAAGGGACGAGGAGAGAGTGGAGGGGTCACCTGAGCAGTAGTCGGTGGAATCACCAGTTTGTCGCCAGTTTGGGCGACCGCCTACGGTGGAGTGGGGGAGCGGCCTCCCATGGCTCTCCTCGCGACATCAGCAAGGGAAAAGGAAGACATGTCTTTCTCGTGAGACCACCCGCGCAAAGGACGCCGGTCAGGTACAAGATTGGGCGTCTCCTGTGTAGATGGACTGGCAGCAAAGGAATCAGCAGGAGTCTCCCACCTGTCGACTTCCTCGATGTCGTCGCTTTCCTCTTCAGAGGTATTCTCTCCCTCTTCAGGAGTAGTCTCTCCCTCTTCGGAAGTGTCTTCTTCTTCCGAGATATTGACTAGGGGAGTTGGAGGGGCAGGCGCAATAGGTGCAGTAGGGACAATTTTCAGACCAGCCATAGGTCACCGCGCACCGCAGTATCCTTTGTAATACGGCACGTAGCCGAGAAGCCTTTCGACAGATCTGTCGATGAGTTCCCTAGAAGGATGCTGGAAGTCGAGGGCTTTCTTGACCTCCCTAGACTTGTAAGATCTGTTGTAAAGAGAATTGTGGTTCACATAAACATCTGCAACGAAACAAAGGCAAGAGTCAGAAACCATTAGCGTATGGAAGCAGCAAGGAAAGTAGAACGAAAACAGAAAAGAATACTGACGAGAGGTCCCGTCTCTACAAGGAACCGGATTCTCCCTTCTCGCGCTGGGGGTGAACTCCCAGTTCCCAGTCACGATCAAGAAATCATCATCGTCCCCTCTCGAAGAGTTTGGGAGCCACTCAACAAGCTTGGCCCCGTTAAGGCGACTCTTCAAGTACCATACACCATCTCGGGCGTGGTTGATGGTGTAATGATACAGAATCTCCGAGATGGTCATCTTTGAACCTGTGAGGAAGTTCAAAGCAGCAACGCCCATCACAGTCTAGATTGTATTGGCAGCCACCTGCATCAGGGTTAGGTTCAGATACCAGAGAAAGTGGCGGAGAAAAGGATGGAGAGGAAATCGAACTCCACCCTCCAAGATGTGGATTAGACGGATATGGAGGGTATCTCTATCGGTCGTCTCCCTATTGTAATCAGCGGGAGCCAGGGCGTTAGCCACATCATCGGGAATCCCATACTCATCTCTAAAAGCTTCGAGTTTCTCGGGGGTATCTAACAGGGATATGAAGAAACTCAATTTCGGAGGAGTCACGACTTACACAGAGAGAGAGCAGAGGAGAAGAATAGTTTCAGAAGGTTCGAGATTAGGAGATCGCAAGGAAGAAGACGAAGCGTTTGGGATAACGCTAGGGATTGATTATATAGGCGTGTGCCCTCACGTTTATCGAAGCAACGACACATGCAATACATCTTTTCAAACAGTCACAATCCGCCTCGCGCAGAGTGCGTGGGGCCCAGTCATTAATTGCACAATTAATGAGGCACCGCTTCACAAAGTGACGGTTGGACATATCCGGCTAGTAGAACGACAACGTTTTGGAATCCGGGAACTCTGCCCACTTCCGCTGTGCGGCTGAAGTAGCCAGAGCTAGGGGCAATTGTATTGGGGTAAATTAAGATTCGCCGCGTGCCAAGGGCATAATTGTATTATCCCAGTACCCAGTGGCAGCGCGGCCCTAGGAGTGCCACGTCATCAGCATCTGTACCAAGGGACCAGGTCAGTCGTGTCCGGTTAGACATCCTCTCAGTACGGGGCTCAGCTACTCTGCGCAGTATTGCTAGGTCCCCATTGGATATAGCTTGTCACATGTCACACAGCATCCGCGCTACAGATAAGGTGGTCCCAGTGTGGCTCACGTCCTGGTGGTTGGGCAGGTGACTATTCAGGGACACATGCAGGATCATGGGAGATACAGCTGGCAATGCCGCATACAGACCCGGATGTGCGGATTAGGCTTGCCTTGTGCGGCAAAGCATCCTCACAGTATGGGGAACAGTTATTCAGTGCAGTACGTGTCAGACCAAGTGCAGTTTAGCTGAACACGTGTCCAGCAGAGCCCGCTGCGCGGATTAGGTCAGCTCTGTGCGGCCGACATCCACCAGCGCGGCATCCAGTAAAACAGTGCAAGAAGGGGTGACAGACGAGGAGTCCACGTGTCAGTCAGCCAGAGAATGGTGCAAGGCACGCGCATCAGACTCCCCCTTCCCAAGAGAATATTTGAGTTCCGAGATTAGTAAAAGGCGTGCCCACATTCGTTTTTGTCAGAGAATGTGAGGGACATGCAGCAGACATGAGGAAAAGGGACGAGAAGTCCTAGGAAGATCTCGTTTCCAGCGAGAAGCTGGAAACCCGGAAGGCTGAAGTATATAAGCAGGAGATAGACCACCGGTGAACGGTACATGCCATTTTGCTCTCAGAACTCCTTTGTGTTTAAAGTTTCTGTTTTCTTCGATCAAGACTAACTTAGTCATCGGAGAGCCTTCTGGCCGCTAGAGGTGGGAGGTCCTCTAACAGTTTTCTGTGAGCGCATGGCTAGCTAGAGGTGGAGAAAATTGATGGTCAAGCCATAGATTCCAGATAACTAGCTGTTTACCGGCAAGGGTAGTGTAAGTTCATTTTACCCTCGCACACAAAATAAGATTTATTTAGTTTGGCGTAACATTCTACCTGTGTGACAAGAAGATATTCAGATTTGTTTGGAAGCGATGATTGGAAATGATTACAAAACCCCGTGATTTATAGAAAAAGATGGGGTTCTACCCACTCTTATTAACCAACGGCACCAAAAAGTGCAAGAAAACTTATCGCACATGACAGACCCTCGTAGAGACACTTCTGGCCTAGAGAGTCGATGATAGTATACAAGTTGATGAGAGGATGAGGTCTTTCTTGACGACAGAAACTTCTCTTGCTTTCATCACTCTAGGTCCTTATCTTATTCCAAGATTGGATCCAAATCTACCAGTGATGAAGATTTCGCGAAGTTTGTTCTTATTTAGAATCAGGCTATTGGACGTTTGGAAAGGGATGTCAAAATTTTGAGGAGACAATCTCTACAACAGAGACAATATAAGGTAACTCGTCGCAATGACCACCAACATGAAGAACAAAGGCATGCATAAGATCCACAAAGAAGTCACACACATGACAGTAATGGCTGCCCCGAATTGGCGAGAGACCACGGGATGGATCCTGTCTATTCGAAAGAGGCCCCTCGAATCCATGCCAATAGTCATAAGATAGGAGGGATATTAGGGACCCTTAAGAGTGCAGTAATCACCACAATCGAACTCACATCACTCGTCCTGAATGGTTTGTAGAATCAGTGCGGGATCTTAGGGAGCAAATTCCTCCCAATGCTCCCATTCTTGTTGGACGACTGGACACACCTTGAGATGCACAAAATCACAATAATCCAGTGCCCAACAACAAGAATAATATGTGAGAATAGATCAACAAGCATCTCAAGGGTTGGAAAATATTTAAGGAGAATGTCAAATGGACGATCTAACATATCACGTCCTCCCATCTATCTTGAAAGATTGGGAGTCACGAGATTTTAAGAGGGTTCAACCCACCCAACTTTCAAAAGTATGATGGGAGTACAAACCTGGTAGTCCATCTGAAGGACTACCAACATGCATTATTCTTGTACAAAGGCGATGAGAACTGCTATTACAGGATTTTTGCATCTAGTTTTGGGCGATCAATGCTCAATTAGTATCACAAGATCCCAGATCGATCTATCCATAATTAGGAGAAGTTATTTGAGGATTTCATTGCTAGGTTCATTACTATCCAAGCTTCCCCCAAGCATTTTGACTCTTTGACATCATTAAGAAAACAACCAGATGAGACAACTAGGGAGTACGCTAGACGGTACATTAAAACCGACAATGACATCGAGGACTGTATAAAGAAGTAAGTAATGTCCATGTTCAGGTTAGGAATCCCTGTCAATGAGAAATTGAGGGAATCTCTGACACTGGGTGTAGTGGAGACCTTACCCAAGTTGATAGAGAAGATTGGGCAACATACTAAGCTTAAGGAAGAGATCTTCTATTATTATACTCCGTCTGATTGACACTTAAATGTGCAAATCAATGACATCATTCCCCCTAGTTTTTGCATAAGTTTCAATGTTAAGCTTGACTTTTGTGTGAGTTAAACGCTACATATATGAATTGGATTGTCATGATAAAAACAAGCAAATTACATGGTTTTGTAGTCTTTGGGATGCTAAGAATTTTGCAGGTCAGAGGTAAGAATTTCTGAGGAAAGGAGAAATTAACAAGTAATCTTCTGGAAGATGGCTCACCAAATACCAGAAGATCATGAAGGGTAAGTGAAGATCAAGTCCACTCTCCCGGAAGACCATACTCCAACTTCTGGAAGAGGAAGAGTCAAGTACCGAGAAATGGCCACAAGTGAATAATGGAACCCACGCAGAGCATGGTACTCCCGGGAATTCACTTCATTGATTACCGGGAGAAGAAGAATAGGATCTACATCTACAGGGAGAACAGAAGCCAATTACCGGGAAAGCAGGACTTAAAGACATGCAAAGCCAACAGAGAACCAAATTCCCGGGAGTGTGCCATTCCAACTCCCGGTAGAGCAGATCAATCCAGCAACACTGAGGAAGCCCAATATCCAACTACCGGAAGAATAACATTGAATTACCGGGAGTTCATAAAGCAACTGAATGGAGGAAAAATAGAGCTGAGCTGAATTGATTTTTGGGGAACTTTTATAATTACTCCTAACTTTGGGATATCTTCTAGAATCTTTTAAAGAGACCTATAAATAGGCTCACGCACTCATTCAGAGGGGGTCCCCAATCGGAGGGTCCAACTTTAAGGCTTTTCTTTCTCTGTTAAGTAGGGTTAGAAGTTAGAATAGAATTTACTTTTCTGCAACTTATGTTCTTCATCTGAATTTTCTATTTCTGAATCAATTTCTATTTTGAACAGCTGTTAATTTCATTTTAGTTTAAATATAAGATAGCTTAATTGTCAAGTTAGTTTTCTTATCTTTCTTTAGCTCTTTCAATTTATTCCAATTTACTTGGTTTCCTATGAATCACTAGTTTAAGGGATTTGATCCAAAGAATTTAATGGATCCATAGGTCTAACTCTCCTAATTCCGAATCGAATTCAGAATTCAATAGTTGAGATGGATTGGTGCATAGATCTACATGATTGAGATCATTTAGAGTTGAGTACATTCTTGATTGATTATAGACAATCCAAGTGATTGGCATATTCAATGCTTGAATCTTGACTTGGTCTAAATTGACCCGAATTGATTAGTAGATATATTTCCATTGAAGTCTCCCTTTCTTGTTAAATGGGTTTACTATTAATATCTTCCAAAAAGCAACCTAATGTTAGGTAGTTATTCTTTGTGTATTCATCTCGGATTTCAAGATCATAATCTCCTGATTTTATCCTAATGTTAGCTGGATAAATTCTTTGTATATCAGATCTGGGAAATAGTGAGGTTGAATCCTGGGTTTCATTAATTCCAAGGATCGAATTCCATCTTCTCGAAAGTGTCTTTCATTTCTATTATTCCATCTAAGTGACTCAAACCACCATTTCAGATCCCTATCTGTTTCCATTTAATTAAGTCCTAAGTTGAATTCAATCTCAAAATACAAACCATATTCTCTGTGGAGAAATGACCTGGTTCTTACCAGTATTATGCTTGAGTGATAAACTCATAGATTAATTCACTTGCGCTTGGGCGGATTAATCTACTTTCTGTTTTAGTCTTTCATTGCTTCCATTTTCTAGATCAATTTGCTTAATTAAGTTTATAATTTAGTTCAAGCACTGTTCCAGGAAATAAGATTTTATAAAATAAACTCTTTAATTAAAATATTTTGGAAGAAGATTTGGTATTTAATTAATATCCATTGGGCTTAGTTTTGGGAGTTAGGAGTTCAAAATGGACTAAGGAAAACCATTTGGAAGGCTTAAGTAATGAGGAATAAAGATAGGAAGCCCAAATAGGCCCAACTGAAGGTCGACAGGCTGGACCAGCTCAGTCCAGGCCCCAGCCGACCAGCCCAGCCCAGATCTAGACGTTGATAGTGCGACAGCCATTCTGCCGAGCTGCAGAGTCTTGTCCCATCCGGACTGCCAAACAGCCTGACTGATGGGACAACTCAGTCGCAGGTTCTTTTTGTGACACTAACATCTGATCTGACACGGGCAGTGCTCAGGTTGACCAGCAGGTCTAACTTGAATTTGATGTATCGCTGACCTGTTCGGTAGAATTAAGGATAGGTCAATCTGTCACATTTAATGCACCTAACCCCCTGGACTCTTATATAAACCCTTCATCCTTTAGCATTCAAGTCCACCAACCTTCCTTCGTGCATTCAAAGTTCTAGAGAGAGAGAGAGAGTTAATTATCTGAATGCCTTGTTGTTCGGCAGACCTTCCCCAGCCTCCAGTATACCGTCCGACCAGTTTTTATCCTTCAAACAGACTTTCTTAAACCCTCCGGACCACTTGTGTTTAATTAGAAGACTCCTACCGATCGGACTTTAATTTTCTAGATGGAGTTCAGCTCGGACAACCAATTGGACACCGGGAACTCAACTCAGGTAACCACTTAGCCCTTCGGTATAATTTCTTTATCAGTCTTTTGATTCTGCTTGGCAAGTCCACCGAAGGACTTGGCCGCACTGATCTCAGCTCGTTAGCCTTTCCGTTTGCTGTGCTGAAGTAGCCTAGGTCCATATTCTTCAGCTCGATACCATTCCAATTTTCCACACTTGGCCAAACAGTCCGGACACTCCTTTTGACCCTCCGACTGAACTCTTTTCAGTTCGTCAAGTGTGTTTGGACCATTCAAAGACACCTTTGACCCTTCCAGAGCATTTTGTCGACCTACCACTAGCCGGAGCACTTGTGCTCGGCAAAAGAGACTGTCTGCCCGTTTTGGATCTCAACTCCGCTGTCCATCCAGTTGCTCGGGCATTTAGCCTGGAGGCCTTATAATCACCTTGCGTTGGTTTTCAACCAATCTTAGTGCCCGAAACACCAATTCCCATACTTTCATAGTCCATTAGAAGCCTTGTTTGGATGTTCGGCAAATAGTCAGCTTAACAGACTGATTTCCCAGACCCTAGCAGCTCGGCACTAGTGTGCCAGTGCTCGACATACCTGATATGTATAGCCAGTAAGTCCTTCGGTCACTTATGTTGTCCAGTAGCTTGGCCAACCGGCCACGAGCAGTCCGGCCACGTTGGTCTGGCAGCTCAGCTCGGCAGTAGCCTTAGCAGTTCGGAAGAAAGCTTAGAGGTAAATTGTTATGTTTTTATGGCAGATTTGAGGTGAAGGTCAAGAAGAAATCAATCTAAGAAAAAAGATGAATCCTTACATGCCCTACTTACTTGCATCTTCTTTAGTTGCTCACTCCTTTTTACGAATATCATTGCGGCTATTGAACCAAAAACTTATTATGTTATCACTCTTTCAAAACAAAAGAGAAGAGCTTGTGAAACCTCTTTTTATACATAGATAAGCAAATGTGAAAAATGTTTTATGTGATTATCGGCACGGACATAACATGGCCATGGAATACGATCATAAATGGATACGAGCCTGGTACTGGGGGCAAGGTCAGATACCATACAGACAGAGACATGCTATAAGGATAGGACCAAACCAGATGGTCATTCGGATGATATCATGTCGCTATGCATAATGCGAGGTAGCTCCCCCTTGTTCTGGTACCGTGAAGGCTGTAATTGGTTGACTTGATAGACCGGTTGATAGTTCTATATCTCGGGCAGAATGCCTAAGCAGTCCATATGCACTTGTTGTAGGTTCATGCGTGAAAGATGCTGAAATCTAATACGACCGGGAGGGTCAATGACAATACACTTGAGGCTATTGAGCCACTGATACTATGATTTATCTGAAACGTTTTACTTGCAAGAATGAATTGTTTGTCTATGAAACTAGTAATTTCGGCATGTATTGTATTCACTATAGATATATAGTTTATACATTTTCTAAAACCCTTTTTCAGGATATGAGGAGCAGTTGTAGGAGCTTGGGATTGGGGGCCCTTATTATATCTCCAAGACTATTAATGAATTGTGGGTACTTTTCTAGTGATGCACTCTCTCGATTTATTTCACGCTTTCCGCTATTATTCAATCTAAAATTATTCGATGAATCCCTAAACTCATTTTAAAAGGGCCTTTAACGAGCTTGCTTGTTTGTCGGTCATGGCTGTGATTGGGTCATGACAACAGTGGTATCAGAGCTAGAGTTTTCGGACTTTGAATGAACCCAAAGTTAGGACCAAGGCACTCACTAGTTTCGCTTAGAAATATCTATTAACCCTTGGAGATGGACTTATCTTAATATATATGTACATATGTTTTAGCTATGTCTAGTAGCAGCAGTATTGGCTATTCTAGCAGTAATTCTGAAGATCACAACGAGGTAGCACCACCCCCAGTGGTACATGAGGAAGAAAAAGAAATCTTTGAGGTAAATGAGGACATTCGGGAGCAAGCCCTCTCTAATTCTGTGACTATCACTTCGGATCTTGTAGCTCGGGTGGCGGTAGGTTTTGAAGATGATTCGGAGCAAGAAATCCGAGCATTGATTAACTACCATTTGCAATTGTTGGAGCATGCTTGTGTAGTGGCGAGAGCATCCATTCAGTATTGGGATTTCGAGTACCTTATAGAAGGAGCGAGGAATCATATCATATATGGCGATAACGATGGAGTCCAACCAGAAAATGAAGAAGTAATCGAAGAAGAAGAAGAGCCAATGAAGTGGCAGAGCCAAGGATGGGACCTCGATTTAGAGGATGATCCCGAGGAAGACCCCAAAGATGACCCAAGCGAGAATGAGTAAGACATCGATATAGACCGTGAGGAATGGGTTTATATATCATATGAGTGGCCCGTCGACTTCGATAAGGAGTAGTTCCAAGAGTCTTTATGATTATCCAAATATTTTTTCATATAACCGGACACACTCTCGTATGATTGCGTAGTATTTAATTTTCTAGTTGAATGATTAATATATCTTGTCCTATATCCTCTCTTTTCCTTAGCAGAATGGTTAACACTCGAACGAATGGTCAAGGAGTCGGTCATAGAAACGACGAAGTGGCTAAACTTCGCGATATGGTCAAGATGCTAGCTGGAACCATCCAGACTCAGCAAGAGATGATCCACCAGTATTTCAATCAGTCAGGACCTGCGAATGAACCGCCAAACCTTAAAGGAGAAGCATTAGTTGACTCGGTCGAGCAAGCGGTCAACCTTGCAGCCATGAAAGAGTTCTTGAAGTTGAAACCTCCTACCTTCCAAGGTGGGATGGACCCTGTTAAGGCGAATGAGTGGATTGCGGCTTTGGAGAAAAAAATTCGATTACTAAGATGTTCGAATCAATAGAAGGTTGAGATTGGATCTTACCTTCTTGAAGGAGAGGCAAACTGGTGGTGGGATCTGAAGAGCGTCACGGAACTAGAGATGAGATGGGAGAGGTTTCTCGAGATTTTTCGAGAAAAGTTTATGCCAAGAGCAATGCAAATAGCCAAAAGGATGGAGTTTGAGCATCTCAAACAGAGGGGAGTTATGACAGTGACCGCCTATGAGGCTAAATTTGCAGAACTATCTAGGTATGCACTGGAAGTGATTAGCATGGATGGATTGAGGTGTAGTAGGTTCCGGATGGGATTGACACCTTTGATGTAGAGAGAAACTATGCAGATTTGATTGATATGGCTAAAAAGACTTGGGTTGATATTCAAAATTTTCGGACAAGGGAGGAAAATAGAAAGAGGTCGAGGAACGATACTTATGAAAAATCTGGGGGAAGTGGATTCAGGAGTAATAATTCTAAATCGAGGTTTAATAGGAATCGTAGTGGTGGAGGCATGGATAGTCAAGGAGTGGATGGAATGGAAATCAAGAGGCTAGTGTTAATCGTCAGGCAAATTCGAACAATAAGGGGTATTCGAGGAAATGTTTTACTTGTGGGTCAATGAGACACTTAGCGAGAGAATGTAATAAGAGAAGCAAAGGGTTTAAATGCATCTGTCGGAAGTGCAGCAAATAATAACAACAAAGGGGTAGCCGGACAAATATCACATGGCAAAGTTTTTGCTTTGGATCGGCAGGCGGCTCAGGCCAATCTAGAGATGGTGACAGGTATTATTCATGTATGCAATACTTATGCATGCTTTTTGATTGATTCTGGTACTACACAATCATTTATATCTACTACGTTTGGTACACGTACGGGTATAGACTTATTTTCTCTAGGCCACATTTTGTTTGTGTCGACACCTTTATGGGATGTTATTGAACTCGGGTCGTATTATCCGGGTTGCGAGGTTCATGTTGAAGATGAGGTATTGAGGGTGGACTTGATACCATTGGTTATGACAAACTTAGATGTAATTTTAGGAATGGACTTTCTATCTACTTACTTTGCAGTAATTGATTGTGTTAGTAAAGAGGTGCTATTTCGTATTTTGGGTAAACCTTGCATAAAAATTTGTGGGGATAGTGTGAAAATTCCTAGTTGTGTCATATCATCGTTAAAAGCCACGTCTTTATTGAGGAAGGGTTGTTTGGGGTTTCTTAGCATATGTGATTTCTTCTGAGGATAATGCCGAAAATATAGATGATATCTCTGTTGTGAAAGAGTTTCAGGATGTATTTCCAGGCAAACTACTTAGGGTGGCACCGGATAGAGAAGTGGACTTTATGATAGAATTGATTCCGGGCACTAGTCCTATTTCCATTGCACCTTATAGGATGGCACCTGCAAAACTTTATGAATTAAAGGTTCAGTTTAAGGAGTTGATTGATAGGGGCTTTGTCAGACCTAGTGTATCATCGTAAGGAGCTCCTGTGTCGTTTGTGAAAAAGAAAGATGGGTCAATGAGGATGTGTATTGATTATAGGCAATTGAATAAGGCCATGATAAGAAATAAATATCCATTGCCTAGGATAGATGATCTTTTTGACCAACTTCAAAGAGCCACTGTGTTTCTAAAATTTATTTGTGTTTGGGTTACCATCAATTGAAGGTGCGAGATTGTGATGTAGCTAAGATAGCGTTCAGAACTAGATATGGACACTGTGAATTTCTTGTGATGTCGTTTGGGTTAACTAATTCACTGGCTGTGTTTATGGATTTGATGAATAACCCTACTTAGACTCCTTTGTGATTGTATTCATTGATGATATCTTAATCTATTCTCGGTCGAGAGAGGAGCATGAAAACCACTTGAGGTTGGTGTTACAAATGTTGAGGGAGAAACAACTCTATGTGAAACTTAGTAAATGTGAATTTTGGTTAGATCGGGTGGTATTTCTAGGGCATGTTATTTCTAGTGAGGGTATTTGTGTTGATCCAAAGAAGATAAAGGTAGTAGTGAAATGGGAGAGACCATATAGCGTCATAAAGATCCATGGCTTCTTGGGGTTGGCCAGTTATTATAGACGATTCATTGAGGGGTTCTCTTCTATAGCATTACCACTGAAAAAGTTAACCAGGAAGGGAGTGAAATTTGAATGGTCAGAGGATTGTGAAAATAGTTTTCAGGTTTTGAAGGAAAGGTTAGTCTCGGCACCGGTGTTGACTATTCCTGAGGGTACCGAAGATCTGATTATTTATAGTGATGCGTCTCTGAGTGGATTGGGTTGTGTTTTAATGCAAAGGGGTAGGGTGATTGCTTACGCGTCTAGGCAATAGAAACATCATGAAAGAAATTATCCTACTCACGATTTAGAGTTATCAGGCATTTTTTTGCTCTTAAATATTGGAGACATTATTTATATAGAGTCACATATGAGATTTTCACTGATCATCAAAGTTTGAAGTACTTGTTCACTCAGAAAGAATTGAATTTGAGGCAATGTAGGTGGATGGAGCTAATCAAAGATTATGACTGTAGAATTCACTATCACCCGGTGAAATCCAATGTAGTGGCAGACGCTTTGAGTAGAAAATCTATGGGTAACATATATTGTTTATCAGGCGCTCAAGAAGAAACTTTTTCAGAATTGAGCGGTTTGGGTGTTGATTTATGTTTGAGTAAAAATGAGGCATTGTTGGCTACACTTGTGGTTAAATTGTTATTTAAGGAACAAATTAGGAAAGGTCAGAGCGATGATGTGTTCTTGGAGAAAGTGCGACAACAAATTCTATTGGGAGAGAAAACCGAGTTTAGTATTCGGGGCGATGATATGTTGATGTTTGGGAACCAGGTCTGTGTGCCGAAAGATGATGAGCTTAGAAAAAGAATCGAACAAGATGGTCACAATTCTATTTATGCTATGCATCCAGGAACGACAAAAATGTATCGGGATTTGCGAGAAAATTATTGGTGGCGAGGGATGAAACGGGAAATAGCAGATTTTGTGGCTAGATGTCTTACATGTCAGAGGGTTAAAATAGAACACCAGAAACCGAGGGCTTAGTTCAGATTTTACGTATACTTGAATAGAAGTGAGAGCCCATTACCATGGACTTCGTAGTGGGGTGGCCTAAGTCCAAGAGAAATTTCGATTCTATTGGGGTTATAGTGGACAATTTGACAAAATCCACTCATTTTCTTCCTGTGCAGACTGCATATAATACGGACCATTATGCTAGACTATATGTTGAGGAGATAGTCAGATTGCATGGTGCGCCAATGTCTATTGTTAGTGATCGTGATCCAAAGTTCACCTCTAGATTTTGGGTGAGTTTACAGCAAGCTTTGGGTACGTCTTTGAAATTTAGTAATACATTCCATCCACGGACAGATGGGCAGTCAGAGAGAACAATTCAAACTTTGGAGGATATGTTGAGATCTTGTGTGCTTGATTTTCGGGGAGGTTGGGATGATTACTTACCGTTGATCGAGTTTGCGTCTCGTTACTCTTACAACCTCTCTGTGACAGTTTTAAAAGTATTCATTGAGTTATGGTGTCCTCTAACCAACACATTACATCATGGTGGAGGCGAAATGAGTATTTCTCTCCATGATTTGAAAGTTATTGGAGGACTTCCTATTTCTGGAGTTCCATATGAAGAATTTATTCCAACAAATGAACAGTTGTTCGCACAGAATGAACAAGGGAAGCCAATATATTGCTCCATTATTTCTGAACTTTTGCTCATTCACACGAAACTGTGCATCCATCTTAAGTCTTCATCGGGGCGGCCAGAATTGGAATTTGATATGGGTGATTTTGTTTTCTTGAGGGTTTCGTGTCACGTCCCGGATTTTCAAACCATATATTTTTTTCAAGAATAAAAGAAGGGCTATTTATGAACCCATATAGAATACAAACTTGTTAAAAGGGGACGTGAATAGGCAAATACACATCTTCACAAATCCTTTACATGAAACTTGCTTTGAAATTGAAATACATACAATGCCTTTACAATTGAAATGAAACTCCAACTACATGTAAAGGAAAGAGCCTTATACAATGGTAATGAAATGATACACGAATGAAATGTTGCTCGCTGAAAATGGATGATGGCGCAAGCCTATGCCAACTCCCAGCCACAAGCTACCAAACCATGTAAACCTATATAAAACTGAAAAACGAAGGTTGAGTCATAAAGACCCAGCAAATATACATCTATCAAGTGCAAATGCAATTATGGTGACATGTGCAAGTGGTGTGAATCCCTACAATGCAATCCGAAGCATGCCATCACTCACACATCCTTAAACACCACAATCAAGCCAACTTCCCAACCAAGACGCATAACCTTACCCAAGTCTTTCATCTACACAAGTACACCAAGAGAAACTCAAACCTTTCTGTGGTGGCTGATTTTTGCCTTCGGATTCCCTGAAAGTCGGTTTCCCGCACGCTGGATGTCGGCTAAAAGTCTAGATGCTTGCGTGGTCCCTGCACAAAACGAAAGGGGTCCCCCTGCTTGGCTCATGCAACAAAAGGGTTAGTGCCCGTCGGTCGTCCGTGACCAACAGGGCCTCTGATGGTTAAGTTAGTCTCTTTTCGGGAAGGAAAGGACAAAAACAAGTGCAGTGAGGCCGGAGGGTAGCTGTCGGAGAGTAGATCTCGTGAACAGTACCCCTGGGGGGTATTTATAGGGAGATGCTGGCTTGAGGCTCAAGAATGGCGCATGGGCCGCGCGTTATGGGCTCCGAAGTGGGCCGAAATGACTGGTGGTCCGGGTCGGTTGTACGGACGGGGGATCCGCGAGCAGGCACATGAGTCGTCCTGTGTTTAGGTGCCGCTGGAGAATTGGCCCTCCGGTAATGAACCGGTCGGACTGGGAGCAGGTTCCTATGCCACGAGGATGATGGTGGTGCTCGGCCGATTGGTATGGTGACCGGAAGATACTCTGGTTAT
>NMUG010003545.1:0-14684 GCA_002855965.1 Monotropa hypopitys
CAAAGAAAAAGGTAAAAAGAAACTAAACTTACAAATAACAAATAAATCTAACTATCCGTTTAACTTTCCCCGACAACGACGCCAAAATTTGCTCGCACGTCGTTAGTGCAATACAAAGATACTATTTTTAAACCAACTTACACTACTAGGTAGTAGTGATGAGAAGGGTCGAACACAAGGAAAATGAATGGCCAAATTAGATTTTTAAGTTATTTCTAAGATTAGTTTAAAGAGTAAAAAATGATTGTTTTGAGGTTGGTTTTGCAATTTTGAGTGAGTGTATGAAAAGTGTTAAAGTGAAAGTTCTTGCTTAAGTGAGAGAGATACCTAGGGTCATTGCATTCTATTTCACACATACTTATGAAGTTTTGCAATTATATTCTACTTGGATTTGGACTTCTCTAAATCATACTATTGCAATTCATATGATTCAAAGCATAAGTAATTCTTAATCAATAGAATAGTATAAATGATCACCAATTAGGCATATGTTGTCACATGTGTATAATCTATCTCTAGGCATAGATTATAACATGGGCACAACATATCTCAAGGGGATTCCTTTATCTATTCAAAGTTAAGAATATATTAATAGCACATTATTGAAATTCCAATGTAAGGATACAACTCATATGACCACACATAGACATATGATCTATAAATTGATAGAAAATGTAAAGTCACATAGGATTTCAATAATTCCAAACCAAGTTTATTCTAAAGAACATTCATAAGTACATGATGAAATGGAAATACAACTTCCCTAGGCAAAAGCGGATTAGTTCATCCTTGTGAGGAAGAACTCCATTGATGAACTTGGGATCTTTCTTGAATCCATGGCAAATCCTTGATGAATTCTTCAAGAGTTGATGGCTTCTCTCCCTCTAGAATAGAATATATAACAATCCAAAAAACGTTTTTCTATTAATTCCCATGATCCTTATATATCTCCCCCTTAATTACATTCAAAATTCAAATTTAAAAACGAAGTGGAGCGGGTTTCATCCGAACGAGACCTACGCGTCGTCCGGACGACGGTCACTTTTGAACTTTAGTTTTGGGCTCTGGATGGCTCATCCGGACCATCAATTTTCCTTCGTCCGGACCATGGGTTCTGAACAATTTTGCTTCTCTCTGGCTACTTCGTCCGGACGACAGTGATGCCTCGTCCGGACGACGGGAGCAGGAACTTTGTTTCTTCGGCCTTTTGAGTATTGCCTCCTTCCTCAATTTCTTTGATCACCATGCACAATATCATCTTTGCATTCCAAAGTGCCCAATTGCTCCAAGTTAAGCTGTAATTCCATTATTCCCTGAAAATGCTCGATACAACAAAACTACGACAATTTTTATTAGCAATATGCTTCGGGATAGGCAAGAATATGAAGTTAAAGTATGAAAATAGGTACGTTACCGTACCTATCACCTATGGCTAGGATTGATGATATAAGAAACTTATGATAGAAATGCGGTTGAGTAAGTTGATGTGGAATAGTATGGTAATGGACTAGCTTGGCTATGTTAATGTGAAGCCTATGGTGTTAGCTTCAGCTAGGAAATAATAAGAAATTTGAATCGACTAGCTTTGGCTAGGAAACACTCGACGATGTGGTTAATGGCCTTGGTTAGGCATGATAACAACGATGAAAAGAAAATGATAGGATAAACCAAGAATGGACTTATGAGGGGATTCTTGGGTTTATTCCTAGTGAAATGGAAACAATTGTCAGCGTGGAATCAAAGGGTAGCGGGGCCCTCCCAACGATTTGGGGAATGCCGGGATATTTATGCGGGAATGGACTTATGACGGGATTCCCTGGGTGGTCGCTCCACCCACGACATTGTGCACAATGGGGGTAACTTGGCCCTCCTAACGAATTGGGAAACGACGGACAAAAAAGATAGTAGGCCGACAAGCCACTATGCCGGAACTAAACCAAATATGAAAACGATTCCTAAGTACAATAAAGTAAGATGATAGGATAAATCAAGAATGGACTTATGAGGGGATTCTTGGATTTATGCCTCTTGCGGAATGACGAAACGGTTGGTAACACATAACGAGAAAGATAGGATAACTGGAATGGACTTGGCTAGGAATTCTGCAGTTTATCCACGTGTCGAAGTAAATAGATGGAAAGATGAAAAAGAAAGAAACACCTCAAATATCCAATGTGGCATATAAATCAAATACCTAACGGTAATGATAGTTGACATGGTCCGCAATGTGAGTTATGGTTAAATACCTTAGCATAGTGTTGGTTTGCGATCCTTAGTAGATCCTTAATGTTGTTGTACCTTAGTAGTAAGGTTGTTCGAGTTGAGATTAGAGGTTACTTTGGTTGGACTTGGGATGCTGTACCCTTTGTACTCACTTGACGTTATGGATTTAGTTAGACACACTTTGCTGGCGATACGCCTTTGTCACTATGGATTTGAGTCAGGTTTATACTGCGTACACTTGGGTTTCCTCACTGTTCTAGTACTTTCTTGTGGACACGTAGGCACGCACTGCATGTGCATTCTTGGTAGTAGTTAGGGGTTTTCTCACTGAGCCGTGGTTTGCTCAGACCCTCTTTCTTTTCCTTTTTCTAGTATGTGTTGCAAGGCTAGACAGACTTGGAGTTGGAGTCAGCTGCTGGGTTTTCTTGGACTCGGCCACCTCAGTTTCAGTGGCTTCTTCTGTACAGGGTAGTGTAGATACATCATTTTAGTTGTACTTTCTTTTGCTTTGTACTTCAGCTTTAGCTAAGCCTTTGTACTTACACTTCAGTTTCAGTTGTAGCCGTGTACGGCATTTGTACTTTACTTCCGCTTGTAGTTCCTGATTGTACCATGTATCATGTAATAAGAATTCAACTGAATATATCTGAAAGGCAAGTGGTTGTATCCCCTGTTTATGATTTAAACCGTATTTCAAAAAAAAATTGTTTGAAAATCCGGGGCGTGAGAGTGATGTGGCAGCATAAGATAAACTACAACTCACTAACACAAATATTACTGAAGTAAAAACTATAAACAGAAATACACAATGGCCATAATAGAATGTACTAGAAAATATATGATGGACGTCTACCATTGGGCAACATGCCCTGTCATATCCCACACACACTATACAAATATGGTACAAGTCTTTGATATAATAAAATAACAAAAACCCTCAAACGACTCCAAGTGTATCTATCCATAGAGAAAATAGCAGGGTTTCCACACGCTACTGCAGCTACAGCTGGATAGGTGGACAATACTAGCCGTACTCACCTAGAAACGAAGGTGTATAAATACATCAGCGATGACGACTTAGTGAATACTATAGAATAGTATAAAGAAGAGTAAGAAAATAACTATGGATCAAGTCAATCTCTTAAAACCATTTTCTCATCTCTTCAAAATCATTTTCGAATTATTCCAAAACTCTTTTCTTTTCAAAAAGATAATATTTTTCCATTTTCTTTCGAAACCACCTTTCATCTTTTCTTTTACAATAAATCCATCTTTTCTTTTTCTCAATAAAACCCATATTATGTCCGTCATAAAATTCATCTGAAAATTCTATTTCAAAATCTGTCATATAATCAAATAAAGGATCCATCATCATCTATCAAAATCACATATTGCCTCACCCCATCTCTACTACTAAATCATTACCTCTGATCAGAGTTATGATAGTACTGTTACCATATGAAACATTCTGGATAAGTACATCAATAATGAAACAGAGACCGCTTGTCGCTCTGCCATTGGTAGGGAAATATATTTATGACACCCAACATTAGCTCGGGGCCAAGGTTGTCGTCCTACTTAGGACCAATGTCTTTTTCAGCTATCCTACATTATTAGTCCAAGGCCAAAGCATTAAAGCTATAACAACATAAAATTCCTTCTTTTCATTTTTTTCTTTTCCCAAAAATCTTCACCTTTCATTTTATCAAAACCGATCTCATATCATTTTTCAAAATTCATATTCTCCTCATTTTTTAAATAATGCTTAACCCATAACAATTTTCTTCTTTTCAAAAATCTTTTTTCCAACAAATATTTTTTATAGAGAATTCCACAATAAATACAAGTAATTAAATCTACTCTAGATTATAAAATTCTGAGTACTCACATGAGTCAAAATATAGCTGACTAAACTGCTAATCATGTCGAGGTGCTGATGCTAACGTCGAGCTCTCCGGTCCTATAATATACCAAATATACATGGCATCAAAATTCATAATAACTCTAAAATATCAACTATGTAAAACAATCTAAATTTCACTAATTGTTCACTTATTCCTTTATTTTTCTCTTATTTTGTAATTAATTCCTCAATTAATTTATATTCAACAATATATTTCTATTTTTTTTCACTTTTTAAATTAATAACCATTTTTGAATTATTCTATATTTCATTCTTCATTTTCTTCGTAAAAGTTTAGTTTTCCACTCTTTTTCTTATTTTAATTATTTATTTGACAATTTGTCATTTAATTCTCAATTTTCTTATTTATATCATATTTTTCATTAATTCATTCTTTTTTTCTTATTTGTTAATAACAATCACCTTAATAATAATAAATTTATTATTTCAATTTAACCAGCTAATATTTCCATAATCGTTTTATAGTCAATATTATTCTATTTTATATTTTTCCTTTTTCGGTAAATTTTCCGGTGGTGTTGGGTGGATTTTCGGGCGACGATTTTTTTCGGCGAACTTTTTCGGCAACAAATTTTCGTCGTTATTTCGATTCGAATATGATCCTAATATATTCTAAATTAAATTATAAAGGAATATACGAAAAATAGTGTTTCAAGAAAATATATCATTTTTCGGCGACGTTCCAACAAACCACCACACACACACGCACTCCAGCACAACTGCCACCACCACAGCCATCGAGCTTCACCCCAGTCAAACACCACCTCGGTACCAACCCACTATCGTCGCACCAGCTACATGCCATAGCGGCCATTGCCGTCTCCAACCATCACCACAACACACTAGCTAGCCACACACATGTCACTCTCCCGACCTCTCTCTCTCTCTCTCTCTCTCTTGCCTGCCAATGTCTTTTTCTCTCTTTCTCATTGACTATTTATATATATATTCTGTTACGTTTCTCCCTTCTCTAACTTTTGTTGTGTTTTTCTTTCTTCTTTTTTTTTGTTTACCTAAGAGACCTATATACATATTAGTATAATTGGATTCCAGACACATTGCATGCAATGTATGCATGCAACAGTACACATTTATGTATTTTTTAATTTTCGTTTTATAATTACATTTACCCCCTTATAATCTTATATCTTAATAATGAGTCCCACATATTTAAAATTTAAAATTTATAAATTTAATTTCACATATTTTGTTTTCTAAATCCCCAAGTTATTGTTTTTCGCCAATTACTCTCAATCTCTCTAAAATTTCATATTTACAATTTAAAAATTAGAATTTATAATCCTTATATTTGTTTAATATCACATCTGTTATATATATAAAAAATGGGTCTCACAACTCTCCCCCACTTATAAAAATTTCGTATCCGGAATTATACATACTTGAATCAAAGAAATGAGGATAATGACTCCTCCTGATCTTCTCTGCTTCCCAAGTTGCCTCCTCTATTAAATGACTATGCCCAAGTACTTTGACTAAAGGAATGGTCTCACTGCAAAGTACTAGATCTTTTCTATAAATAATTTGGACTAGTTGCTCCACATATGTCAAATGCTTACCCAACTCTATTGGTTCCATAGACAACACATGTGATGGACCAGATAAATATTTCCAAGCATCAACACATGAAATACATCATGCAACTAAAATAGATTTGACAGCAGTGCTAATCTGTATGTTGAGGCACCAATTCGATCAATGATTTCAAATGGTCAAATATAATGAGGACTCATCTTTCCTTTCTTCCTGAATCTCATAATTCATTTCCATGGAGAAACTTTCAAAAAAACAAAATCCCCCCTTTTCAAATTCCAGATTTTTTTTCCTGTTGTCAACATAGCTCTTTTGTCTCCTTTGGGTTGTTTTGAGTTTATCTCAAATGATCTTAATCTTATCCTTTGTTATATGAACAATTTCTGGACCCAAAAGTTTCCTTTATCCCACTTGAACCCAACATACAGGGGTTCTATATTTCCTTCCATACAATGCCTCATATGACACCATTTCAATTGTGACTTGATAACTATTATTATACTCAAATTCCAGAAGAGACAAATTATTATCTCAACTTCTAGAGAATTCTAGAACACATGATCATAACATATCCTCAAGAGTTTGGATAATTCATTCTGTTTGCCCGTCTGTCTATGGGTGAAATGTCATACTAAATTTCAAAGAAGTATTCATAGCTTGTTGTAGACTGGACAAATCTGGATGTAAATCTAAGATTTCTATACGATACAATAGACATTGAGCATTGTAAAGTCTGATTAACTCTTCAACATATAACTGTGCCAATTTATCCAGACTGATAGTAGTCTTGACCAGAAGGAAATGTGTTGACTTAGTAAATTTGTCCACAATCACTCATATCGAATCATGCTCTCTCTGAGTGTGCAGTATTCCAGATACAAATACCATTGTTATGTGGTCCCACTTCCATTCGGGAATCGGTAAAGATTGTAGACGTTGATGTTCAAACATTACTTGAGAATAAATTAAACATCTTGACACACACTCGGTGATTTCTCGCTTCATTCCTGGCCACCAATAATGTTCACGCAAATCTCGATAAAACTTTGTATTGTCCGGATGCATAGCATAATGTCATGGCCCAAGACGTTGATAGAATATAAAAATAGGCAGAACTATAAACTTCTTTCAAAATTTCTCTCTTTAGAGTTTGTTGTCAGGAATACATAATCGAGTCCCAAATAACAAAGATCCATTTTCATAAATAACAAAATCTTTGTGTACTCCACTTTTTTACCTCATTCATAATTTTTATAAACGCTGAATCAAATTTCTGAGCCTTCAGTATCTTTTCGATAAGAAACGGTTTTAGTTTTAGAGTTCATAGCAAAGCTTCTTCTCTTTTTATTCATAGCTCAACTTTTAATGATCTCAGCTCACAGAAGAAATTTACTTTGTCACCACGCAAATGAGCCGAACTTCTAGATGATTTTCTATTCAAAGCATCGGCCACCACATTTTCCTTTCCTAGATGATAAAGTATAGTACAGTCATAATTTTTATCAAATCAATCCATCAACATTGCCTAATGTTCATATATTTCTGGGTAAACAAATATTTCAGACTTTGATGATCTGTAAATACCTCACATGTTTCCCCATATAGATAGTGCCTCTACTGCTTCAACGCAAATACAATAGTTGATAACTCAAGGTCCTGTATAGGATACGAACGTCTATGAGTCTTAAGCTATCTAAAGGCATATGGTTTAACATTTCCATGGTGTATCAAAGCATACCCCAAACCTTGGTGAGATGCATCACTATAAATTACAAATCCACATGTTCTTGAAGGGATAGTCAGCACAAGTGCTGTTGTAACCAACTTGTCCTTCAATTTTTGAAATCTCTTCTCACATTGGTCATACCATATCAATTTTGTATCTTTCTTGGTTAGCTAGGTCAATGGCTTAGAAATTTCATAGAAGTCTTGCACAAAATGACGATAATATCTAGCTAGACCAAAGAAACTTCTTATTTCAGTTACATTTGTTGGCTTTTCCTAGTTTACCATTGCTTCAACCTTCTTGGGATCTATAGAAATACCCTCACCGGATACTACATGTCCTAATAACACCATCTGATCTAATCAAAAATCGAACTTACTCAATTTCCCATACAACTTCTTCTCTCTCAACAATTGCAATGTTATTTGCAAATGATCAGCATGGTCCTCCTCGCTCCACAAATATATCAGAATATCATCAATAAAATCAATCACAAATGAGTTGAGATATGGTTGGAACACCCGATTAATCAAGTCCATTAAATGTTGGAGGGGCATTGGTCAATCCAAAAGGCATAACTACAAATTCGTAATGGCCATATCTGGTCCCGAATGTTATTTTAGAGATATCACTTTCTCTAACATTTAACTGATGATAATGAGAATGTAAATTAATCCTTGAAAATACCTTTTCTTTCTAAAGATGATCAAATAGATCATCAATTCGCGGCAATGAGTACTTATTTCTAGTGGCCACTTTATTTAATTGTCTATAGTCAATGCAAAGTCGCATGCTACCACCCTTTTTCTTAACGAATAACACCGGAGCTCCCTGCATGGATACACTGGGTCTAGTTAATCCTCTATCCAGCAAATCTTGTAATTGGGTTTTCAATTCTTTCAATTCTACTAGTGCCATTCTATATGGGGAAATTGAGATCGGGGCTACACCTGGTAATAACTCAATGGTAAATTTAATCTCCCAGTCAATTGGCACTCCGGGTAGCTCCTCCTGAAATACATTGGGAAATTCACACACCACAGGTATATTAGCTATTTGAGTATCTATTACCCTCGTGTAACCACATTAGCTAAATATCCCCTAACATCCCTTTCTTAGCAACTTCCTTGCCTCCATAGCGGAAATAAGACTCATTAGAGTAATATTTCTATCACCATAGAACTTAAATGATTGTTGATTTGGTATAGGGAAGGTTACCTCTTTACGAAAAAAATCAATTGTATCATGGTAGTAAGATAACTAATCCATAGCCAAAATAACATCAAAATCTTGTATATCTAACGGTAATAAATCCACCAATAATTCCCAGCCTTGGATATGAATATCACATTTCTTATATAAAGCATTTATCACCACCACCTCACCGACCGGAGTAGATATAGCTAAACCGTATTCAAGTAAAGTCAACGTTGTAATTAAATGCACAACAAACACTAATGACACAGAGGAATGTTTGGAACCAAGATCTACCAGAATATGAGCATCACTACCAGCTATGGGAAGTGTACCTATAATCACATTGTGCGAGGCCCAAGCATCCTATTGGGTAATATCAAATACTCGGCCCCTATCCCACCGCCTGAGAGGATGAGACCAATCCTCTTGTTCAAGAACTATCAGCAATTCCTCTATCTCTTGCTAGATTACTTCCTACTAATGATGTTTCTGGTGTTAATTGCAGGCATGCCACCTCATATAACCTGGTTGGCCGCAATTGAAGCATATGGAAAATCCTTGTGGAGAGTCTCTTGCATAGTGACCACTCTGATTGAATCTAAAACACATCACCTCTAATGGTCGAGGTCTAGAAAATCCCCTGCTCTACTAACTCTATTGTGGATGCCCAGATACACTACGTCTTGGGCCAATAAAACTATGTCCCCTACCCGAAAATCTTCTAGGGGCCTAGAATGAACTTCGGCTAGGCTATCAGTTTTGACCTCCCCAACTAAATACCCTACAGCTAGACCCTCTTTGTTGAGTTTGAGTATCATACTGAGACTTTTTAAATTATTCTCTCCTTTCATCAACTCTACATGTATTTTTTCCACAATCTTTGATTAACTAATTAACTGTTTAAAATTTTTATCCGGGAAGAGTGTGACACGTGGTCGGATGCGAGAATTCAACTCCATTTGAAAATTTTCACACATCGCTTTTTCTGTTGAAACCATATATGGCACAAACCGTGACAAGGATGTGAATTTCACCACGTATTCATCCACGGTCATCGAACCTTGCTCCAATATCAAAAACTCCATTATCTTATCACTCTGGTAATACTGAGAGAAATATTTATCATTGAATGCTTCTTCAAAATTATCCCAACTAATCTATGGTGCTACATCTCTCTTAAATAACAATGCTATCGATATTCTTTCTATTACCTCCCACCAATGATATGCTTTTTTTATGAGTATAAAGGTGGCCAACTTCAATTTATCACCATCGATTATTTCTAGAATTTTGAATACCTGTTTGATTCATTTCAACCAATTTTCCGCATCATCTTCACCTTTAGTCCCGATAAATGTCTAAGGATCCATTGCCTTGAAATTGTTATACAAACTAGTGTTGACATCGACTGCTGGACTTTCCCCTAGAGTTAGTGGAATAGACATTCTCTCAAAATATCGAGCATGTGTCTTTGCCATTCAAATCACAACTTCTTGCAACTATCTAACTGGGTCAACTCTTTCTTCTTCTACTCTAACTAGTTCCTCCTACCTCTCTTGCCTCTTCCCAACGAAGGCTGGTAAAACCTCATTTCTGACTTGATGTATGCCACACTCCATAATAACACTACCCAACCAAATAAAAGAAATATAATGAATATCATATATATGACACAAACTCTAACATCCTCTTCACAAATCTCGACGACAGCCTATAGTCCATTGTCTATCTAACTCAACAAGTCTATAGAACCTTCTAAAACTCTAGCTCTGATACCAAAATCTATCATGCCCTAATCCAGATAATTGTAAAGCAAATTATCTAAGAGCATGATGTGATAGTATAGGACAAACTACAACTTGCTAACATAAATATAACTAAAATAGAAACTATAAACTAAAATATATAATGGCCATAACAGAATGTGCTAGAAAATATACTGTAAGACCCCGATCCTAGAAAATAATAAATAAAAGTATTTTATATAAATTTAGGAAATTCTGATATCCATTTAAGCCTTAAAATTTTAATATAAAGAAGGAAAGATTTGATCAGGGGCCTAAGTGAAAGAATATAAGTTAGGAGTGCAAATTTGTTAACTGCCGACTAGTTGAGGGTCCGGCCGGGCAGAAAAGAGTCCGGCCGAGAAGAGGTTCGGTAGAGAGCTCGGCAATCACAGAGCTCGGCATATATCAGTGCGGGAGATGGGCTGTCCGGACACATGGGTGCTCGGTAAGCCAGATGCTCGGCAGCTCGGTAGTATTTAGTGCCGACGCTTCAGTTGTTCGGCAGAGCTAGGGACTTGGCAATATGGAAGTCCAGATGGACAACCACGTGTATAAGACAAATGGCTGATGTCATGAAACACTTCACCTAAATAGGACAAATTGAACGGCTGAGTGGGATGATGTCACCTTCCATTCCCAGCAGAAGGAGCCAAAGTGAGCGGCTGGTGGGCATAGGTCGTCAGCCTAGAGCCTAGACTGGGCGGCCGACGGGACCCACTCTCAGTGAGTGGCGCCTTCTGTTGGTCTACCAATGATCAGATCATTATTGCCTTCTCAAAATCTATAAATACCGGACCATTTCATTCCATTTTGGTTACAACTTCAGTTTGAAAAAAATCAGACCTTCTCTCTCTAGGAATTGTCCGAAGCCTTAGTGTTCGGCAAAACTCTGGACTTTACTCCAAGATTCATTATTCGATTGTTAGACCAATCAACGTATACGGCCAACGGCCGTTGGGTCCGGCCTTAGCCCCATCTAATTGGCATGTCTGTCTTGCAAAAGATGTAATAACACATCCATATTATTTTATTGATACAATGGTTAGGTCACAACGTATGCGGCCAATACCCGTTTGACCCCCGGCCACAGCCCCATCGATCACATTTATTCATTTTTATCATCGTTCTCATACTTTTATATCATGCCACATTTCACTTAATAATTTACGTGCTTGTTATCATTGTTCCATAACGTACCTAGCAAGATGCTACAAAATGAGACCCTTGGTGCACACGATAATCCAACAACTATAATGAGATATAACATATATACACGTACACCACCATAACAAGTACTCATATAAGGGTTCATCACGCTTTTGCTGCGCTACTCTGATTATTCTTTCCTTAGTTTATTTCATGCATATCGTTCGATAAGGTATTCACATTATCTATTGATTCCAATGTGTCGATATACTTACCATATTTAGGGGTTTAAGTGATCAACCAAGGACTACTATGTATCTTCCAGGTATGTTGTACGATTAGGTACATTAACCATTCAAGTTTCCTTAACTTAGTTATCATACTTTCCATAGTTAAGAATTTATCCATTTAATTCAAGTAACCTTACTTAACCATGTAAAGAGTTCGCATATGATTAAATGGAATACATATCTAACACAAACTCACCCGGAACCGACGAAAAGTCAAGCAATCTTCTCCATAAGCCTTGGAAGAGTAATGTTTACCTGATATAGATTCAAGGGGATTAAAACCCACATATGCATTGAACTATTTAAAAGGAGACCGAACATTAAAATGGACTTAGACGTCCTTAAGGTTTCCCAAGGTTAAACTCAAACACTAAGGACCCCCAAGACTAAGTCTTAACCTTCAAAGGCTAAGGCAATAATGTTCACTTCAATTAAAACCAAAACACTTTCAAAGGTCACTAAGATCCTCAAAACATGATCCACATAAGCCTAAGGGTGTAATACCTCAAAGCCCAAGCAAACATCAAATAATTTCTCTCACTTAGGCAGATTGGTATGGCATCGGTATGGTGCCGGTATACCGCCCTGCATGCCGGCTGGCATGCCGGTTAGTACAAAAATTCCCTAGTTTGCTAAGGCAAAACCTACTGCCCAATCTGGGCCAAATCTGGTATACCGCCTGGTATACCGGTTAATGAAATTTTGTGAGAATCATAAGGGATAACCAACTAGACGAATTTTGCAAACACCGGTAGGGCACCGATATGCCGGCCGGCATACCGGCCAGTGTGCCGGTCATCAATCCGGTTCCTGGGAAGAAACTGTTCTGATGGCAATTTATACGAACTCCTCTTCTCCAAATCACTCCTAACTCGTTCTAAACTCCAAAAATCGTAAAACCTCACATCCCTTAACCTCCCACACTATCCTAAGATCATCATACTTCAATTATATGGCCTACAAACCACTACAAAGTCTCAAATCAATTGATTTACCCAAGAACTCGCCAAAATCCGAATTTTCTATAAACCTAGATCTTCACTTCGATACTAAGAATTTGATTACAAAATTTAAGGAAGATGATACTTACTTGATGCTCGATTGAGGGTTAGAAGAACTCTCTAGGATTCCCAAGATTCTTGATCCTTCTCCCACTCTTTCTACAATGCTCTCTAGAGCTCTCAAGAACACAACACAAGTATTGTGTTTGATCCATAACTCAATCCTTCGACCCCTCAAATCAGGTTTTATTTCTAAAAGACCTTAATACCCTCATTTATAACTCCCATTTACAACAATTCCATGCCCCAAATACACCTAGACACCTTATACTTACATATTACTCCATAATTTAACCCTCTAGGCTTAATTAGTCACACAAAACCCATTGTATTACTACATTCTCTATTCCTCATATTTTGATTATTGGTGTTGATACCCAAATTTTGACTCAGCCCTTATAAATTCAGAAATCAACAAAATGGTCTTTTTAGGGATCAACACGCACATCCGGAATGTTCGAACTTCTTGCGGACAGCACCGACGTTATCTAAAAATTTCAGAGCGTTGAGCCAGCATCAGTAAAGTGTTAAGGAACATTTACCCAGATTCAGAAAGTAAAGCCGATGCACCCGTATGAATAACAAAAATTCCATTTCCGAATGGGATGATGAAGGTAAATCAATTACTGAGAAGCTGGTACAAAAACTGAATCCGTCTGATCCAGAATCGGTATTTAGTTGAGGATAAACATCAATCTATTCGGTTTTCCCTGCAGCTGTCTAGTAGCCTCAGAAATCAGTGAACGAATTTTGTACGGACCTCATCTTCAAAGTCTGACGTTCCTAGCAGAATAGATTTTCGAGAAGCTAAGCAGCCCAAAAGGTGCACCTACCGCTTCTCACTTTATCCACGATATCGGCCTCGTTTGTCAAGATTTCTCGGGAACAAGTAGAATCCCCCACAAGCAATCGAATTTCCATTTCTGAATGGAAACTCAAAGATGTTCTAATTACAGAGAGGACAGCGTAAAAACTGAATCCGTATGATCCAGAATCGGGATTTAATTGAGGATAAACGTCAATCCGTTTGGTTTTCCCTGCAGCTGTCCAGCAGTCCCGGAAATCAGTGAACGAATTTTGCACGGACCTCATCTTCAAAGTCTGACATTCCCTGCAGAACAGATTTTCCGGAAGTTGAGCAACCCAAGAGGTGCACCCACCGCTTCTCTCTTTGTTTAAAGCAACAGAGTCGAATTTCATGGTTTTCCCGAGAAACGTCTGGTTCAAGCCCGGGACATTTTCTATAATCACGATCCAACTCAATGATCATGGATATCAAATTTAAATTGTCAAAGTCAAAGTTTGTCAAAGGGCTGGCCAAGCGCAAATACAAGCTTCGGACCAAGATTCAGAACTATGCGATACTTTTTTAATTTTTAAGATATTTTATTTAATTTCTAATTAATTTTGCAAAGTAGATAATGTCAAAACGACTTAGTAACCTTTCTAAAATATCAGAGTCAACTCATGGCCCGCGTGTCATCCAATTGGCCCAAAATCCTTCAATGTCGCAACTATAGTTACGACATTAACCTATTATAAATAAGAGCTCACCACAACAACAATCCAGACCTTGCAACCTCCAAATACCATTATACATCCAAATATTCGACTACTCTTCAAACCAAAAATCTCTGGGTCCTAACCCTAAGCCTTTTTCATCTGCATTCCCTGTCTATTTTCTTACGGTAAATACTGTTTTGTCTCTTATATTCTTCGGAGACTCTTGATAGTCTTCTAATTTATAGTTCGGCATTAGTCGGTCAGCCACGTCCGATA
>NMUG010003546.1:0-14682 GCA_002855965.1 Monotropa hypopitys
CCAAATTTTCGGACCCCAAGACTTATATAGGACCCCCATATGAAAGGACAAGTTTGCCTTTCATTAAAACAAGTTTTTGGCAATCAGCACAGTAGGGATCGATCTCTTGATTTTTGGGAGACCGGTCCCTTCACCTCCAGGACCTCTCTGCTCTGATAGAGACCGATCTCTTAATTTTTGGAAGACCGGTCCCTTAGAGGAAATTTCCAGAATTTCCACAATGGGCCTTCCGAGAGTATTTCGATCATAACTTCTTCGTCTGGACTCCGATTGAGACGATTCAAGTTGCGTTGGATTCGTAATTGAATTCTCTACAGCATTGATGAAGAATATTTTCGAATTCAAAAAGTATTTTGGAGTCAAAATAGGCCTAAAAGACCATCGGTACATTGTCGGAACAACCTAGGACAACGCCATCCACCACCAGGAACTCTAACTACCCCGAATTATTGAATTTCATCGAGTGAGGCTCGATATCAACAATAATTACATTTAAGAAATTATTTAGAATTCTAGATCATTACAAAGGAGGTATTCTTTCCGGGGATCTGGCACCTCGCCTTGGATGCATGTGGCATTGGGGAAGATTCCCCTTTGCAGAGAGAGCATCCTCTGCTCGGACAAGATGCCCCTCTAGCTGCTTCTGATGACGTACTTCCTCCAGCACCTATTGATGGGGCCTCTGCCTCCACGGCTGTTATTCTTCCTGCTACTCCAGTCATTGAGGGTCTTGTTGAAGGTAGTCTCCCAGATACTCCCGCTGTCGGGCTGGTGGAGAACTCCGCTGGGGAGAAAACAGTGGAGAAGGCTGTCGAGGAGCAAGCCCGAGTTTTCTTTGTTTTGCCCTTTGTCTTTTTCTTTCTTTGTTTGCTGTTTTTCTTCTCTTTCTTTGTACTGTGTTTGCATCAACCTCCTTTCAAGTAATGCAACGCTGCGTTTCTTACTTTTGCTTTAACTTGTTTTATTTTTCTGTACTCTAAGGTTACCCTTGGGACCTTGGTCCTCCTAAGGATTTCCTTAGAAATAATCCGCACTACGGCAGGGTATCCTTGAAACTTATCAGTTCCCTAAAGGATCTTAACCAGCTCTGCCGCACTGTGGAACTTGCTCATTCTTTTACCCTGGATCATCTTGGGACTACTTGTCCCCTGTAAGATGACTCCTTCGGGTTGGTTCTTTGGAACTTTTGATTCCTTGTAAAGAACTTGCCTTATGACATCTCTCAGAACCTACTTTGTTCGAGAGTGTCATCTATTTCTGGTTTTGAGATCAGTCCCTTGGAATTTTTTGGTCCCCTATAAGAATTTTATCTCGGGACAACTATCCCGAGTATTCTCTACCCAGGACCATTGACCTTTACTGGTTTTTGAGATCAGTTTCTTGGGATTTTAGGTCCCCTGTAAGGTTCTGATCTCGGGACAACTATCCCGAGTATTCTCTACCCAGGACTATCGACCTTTACTGGTTTTGAGATCAGTTCCTTGGGATTTCTGGTCCCCTGTAAGGTTCTGATCTCGGGACAACTATCCCGGGTATTCTCTACCCAGGACCATTACCCCTAGTAAGGAAGTGGAGGCCTGACAAGCATCTGCTTTCTTACTCCAACTAAGATGCCGAACACTGAGGACTGGATCTGAGGGAAGTTGGGACTTTATTGATAAATTCTGATACATCATCGAAATAGAAAAATTACTGAAAAACTTTTTAAGGTTGGAGACGTTCCAAGTACGCGGGACCTTGCCTCCATTCAGATCTGTCAATCGATATGCTCCCAAACCTGCTTTGCCGATCACTTTGTAGGACCCTTCCCAATTCGGTCCTAATTTTCCATCTGCTGGGTCTTTGGTGTTGCCAAGGACCTTCCTCAAGACCAAGTCTCCAACTACAAATTCCCTTGGGTGAACCTTTCTGTTGTGAAATTTGGCCAGTTGTTCTTGGTAAGAGGCTAACTTGACCAATGCTCTCTCCTTTTTTTCTTCGGCGAGGTCTAGCTGTACAGCTAGGGCGTTGTCATTGCCCTCTTGTTCTACTAAATCAGTGCGGATGGTGGGAATGCCAACCTCTAGTGGGATCACGACTTCTGTTCCGTATGCCAAGGAGAAAGGAGTTTCACCTGTGGATCTTCTGGCGTCGTGCGGTAGGCCCAAAGGACTAGTGGTAGCTCATCAACCCATCTTCCCTTGGCCTTGTCCAACCTCTTCTTGATGTCGTCCAGAATAGTCTTGTTGGATGCCTCAGCTTGACTGTTGCACTGCGGGTAACTGACTGAGGCGTAGAAGTTCTTGATCTTGTAGGTTGAACAGAATGACTTGAATTTGTCTTGGAACTAGGTGCCATTGTCTGATACAATGGCATAAGGGATTCCAAATCTGGTGATGATGTTCTTCCAAACGAACTGTTCTGTGTTACGCTCAGTGATCTTGGGAAGTAGTTCTGCCTCGATCCACTTGGTGAAGTAATCAGTTGTCACGAGTAGGTACTTCTTCATTCCTTTTGCTTTCGGCATGGGCCCCACGATGTCGATACCCCACTGAGCAAAGGGCCAAGGACTCGTGAGGCATGCTAAATCTGCTGAAGGGGAGTGGATAATGGGCGAAACTTTTTGGCATTTTTCGCAACTTCTGACATAGACCTTGGCGTCTTCTTGTATGTATGGCCACCAATATCCCTGAGAGATGGCCTTGTGGGCTATGAAACGTCCTCCTATATGACTGCTGCACACCCCCTCGTGGATTTCGAATAGAAATCGTTGAACAAGGTCAGGGTGGACGCAACGCAAGTACGGCCCTGTAAAAAATTTTCTGTAAAGAATCTTCTCTAGAGAGAGCCAGTACTTGGTTGATTTGATTCTTATTTTGTGAGCCTCCCTTTTGTCTACGAGGGCTCATCCTGCGCTAAGTAAGCGACGATAGGATCCATCCAGCTCGGGCCTATAGATCGAGGGTCTCATCTGAGTCCATCGACTGGATGCTCGACTGGGACAGAGAATTGACACTCATCGTGCGGTAGAGCTCTGAAGGTACGGAGGAGGCTAGGCAGGCTAAGGCATCCGCGTGACTGTTCTATCTGGAGCTGATCTGGACCATCTCTGTCTTCTTAAATTGCTGGAGGAGCTTCTTAGCTAGGGCTGCGTAGGAAGCCATTATGTCGTCCTTGGTGGAATATTCTCCTGAAAGCTGGTTGACCACGAGCTCGCTGTCACAATGGATGAGCAGATCTTCAGCTCTGCACCACATTGTACTCTTCAAACTCGTGATCAATGCTTCATATTCTACTTCATTATTGGAGGCTTTGAAAGATAACCGGACTGACTGTTCCAAGGCCAGTCCTTCTGGGGAGAAAAGGACTATGCCCATCCCAGATCCCTTATTGCATGTTGATCCATCCACGAAGAGTTTCCATTGTTCCCCTCTGTTCGGCTCATCAGCGTCTGGCAGCGCGGGATGAACGGGGATTGCTTGGTTGTCCTACATCTGGGTTTGGGGTGTCCGTGTGGGCTCGTGGGAGAATTCAGCCACAAAATCCGCAAGAATCTGACCTTTAACCGCAGTGCGAGGCACATATCTGATGTCGTATTCTCCGAGCTCAACTAACCAGGCTGCCACTCTTCTTGACAGATCTGCCTTTTTTAGGATAGACCCGATAGGGTGTACGGTTGGCACCTCTATGGTATGAGCCAGGAAATAATGTTGTAGCTTCCTTGAAGTTATCACTAGTGCTAAAATTAACTTCTCCAGGGGAAGGTACCTGGTTTCTGTGTCCATTATAGTTTTGCTGACATAGTACACTGGCTTCTGTTGCCCTTCCTCCTGTTTGATCAGCACAGCACTCACCGCATGCTCTGAGACCGCCAAATAAGCGATCAGTGTATATCCTGGGTTGGGCGTGGCGATGAGCGGTGGCTCGGACAAGTATTTCTTCAAACCCTTAAAAGCTTCTTCATAGTCTGCTCCCCAGGTGTAATCTGTCCTTTTTCTTAAGAGCTGGAAGAAGGGTCTATATTTGTCTGAAGAGCGGCTGATGAATCGGTTGAGTGCGACAACCATCCCAGTCAGACGTTGCACCTCTTTGGTCCTTCCCAGACTTTGGAGGTTTTGCAATGCGACTATCTGATCAGGGTTTGTCTCTATGCCCCTCTGAGTCACCAGGTGTCCTAAGAACTTTCCAGAGCTTACCCCAAAGGCACACTTGGAGGCATTTAGCCTTAGCTTGAAGTCTCTGAGTATTTGGAAGGTGCGACGGAGACCGTCCAGATGGGAGTCCGTCTCTTTTGACTTAACTATCATGTCGTCGATGTACACCTCCATGCTCTTACCCAGCAGATCTTTGAACATGAGGGTTGCTAGCCTCTAGTATGTCGCTCCGGCATTGCGTAGTCCAAAAGGCATTACCTTGTAGCAGTACAATCCTAGCAATGTGATAAAAGATGTCTTCTCCTGATCGGGCTCATACATGGCGATCTGATGGTAGCCTCTGTATGCATCCAGAAAGCTCATCCGCTTGTATCCCACCGTAGAGTCTACCAGTTGATCAATTTTGGGCATAGGAAAACTGTCCTTGGGGCAAGCCTTGTTTAGATTGGTGAAGTCGACGCATACTCTCCAGGTTCCATTCTTCTTCTTGACCACAACGGTGTTGGAGAGCCACTCTGGATAGTAGACCTCCCTGATGGCATCTGCCTGGACAAGACGGTTGACTTCCTCTATAACTGCATCTGAGTGTTGCGCGGGTGATCATCTCCTTTTCTGCATTACTGGCTTGTGGCAAGGATCAACGTTCAGCCGATGACATATTATGCTCGGATGTACCATGGGCATCTCCTGTGGGGTCCAAGCAAATACGTCGATGTGGTCCCATAACACCCGGACAAATTCGGTGGCATCTACCTCAGGGAGCTCTTCCCCGATCAAGAAATACCTTTCCTCATCAGTCTCGTGGGCGGGAACCTTTATCAGGTTCTCGACCACACGGGTGGAGGGGTCCACACCCACATCCTCCAAGACAGGTTGATCTGGGACATCAATTGACTTTACCTGCTCGGCGTTGGGGCTGGACTTGATGGAAGCCATGAAGCAGTTTCTGGCTGACTTCTGGCTCCCCCTGATGCTTTCAATCCCCTTGGGCCCTGGGAACTTGATAATCTAGTGATAGGTAGAGGGGATGGGCCCCATCTTGTGCATCCAAGTATGCCCAATGATAGCGTTATAGGCTGAAGGCACATCCACTACCAAGACTTCTGTATCTATGGTCACCTTCCCTGCTCGGACGGGGAGGGTGATGACTCCTAAGGGCCATACTGGCTCTGCACTAAATCCGATGAGTGGAGTTTTGGTTGACTTGAGATACGCTTGGGTGAACCCCATTCTTTTGAAAGCCTGAAAATACAGAATGTCGGTGGAGCTGCCCTGATCCACCAAGATCCTTTCAGTGTCGTACCTGTTGATGCTAAGGGTGATCACCAACGCGTCGCTATGTGGGAAGACTACCCCGTCCAGGTCCTCCTCCGAAAATGAAATCTGGACAGGTTTCCCGCACTGCTCCCTATGGCGCTTCTGCCCGAGCTGCAAGACATGGTGCTCATGGCCTCCTTTTCTTTTCTGTGCGCGGGACTCATCTTTGAAGCTTGGTTCTATAGTTCCATGGATCATTGTGATGGTACCAAGTGTAGGTAGGTCCTCATCTGAAGAGTTGTCGCACATTTCCACCCGTCTAGGCCTGGCGTCCTGTAGGGGTGTCTGGGCGATGTACTTCTTCAGATGACCTGCCTCCACGATGTCTTCCAAGAATTGCTTGTAAATTTGGCATTGTTCGGTCATGTGACCAAACTCTCTGTGATAACTGCATCTGAGTCCCGTCGCCTCCAGTTCGGCTTGGTTTCCTCCTTGCTTGGCTAGCCATCTCCATAAAGGCTCGTCCTTCAAGGGATGAACCATTCTGTAGATAGAAGTGTTGAACTTTGTTCTGATGGCTTTGTAGGCCTCAGGGCCTGGTCTGGGCATCCTGTGAGCAGTCTATAGAGTGGTCTCAGCCTCTTCCACCTTCTCGCAGTGAGATTGCTGGGATGCCTTCCTTTTTCTGTTCCACTTTTTGCCAGCAGAATCTACCACATGGGTCCGGTGCGATCTGTTGGCGTGGCGGTCTTCCTCTACAAGGGCCTTCTCTTCCAACTTGGCATGTTGCTCCACCCGCTCCATCATCTCGGGAAATGTCTCTGCTGGGTTCAGGGTCAAGGATTCCCTCAGTTTCTCATCAAAGGAAAGCCCTAACCTGAACATGGACACGACCTGCTTTTCGGTGCAGTCCTCGACCTCGTTGTAGATGTCCACATACCGACCGGCGTACGCTCTGAGAGTCTCATCTGATCGTTTTCTCAACGAGGTCAGAGAGTCAAAGTGTTTCAGCGCAGCTCGGCTGGTTATGAACCTGCCAACGAAAGTCTCGGCCAACTGCTCCCAACTGCAGATCGATCGTGGCGCTAGTTTGTGGTACCAGTTGAGCGATGTCCGGCCCAAACTGGATGCGAACATCCTGCAGTACAGGCTCTCGTCTCCTTCGTTCAAGATCAAGGACTGCTGGAAATCCTTGAGATGCGATACCGGGTCCGTCCTCCCATCATATTTTTGAAAGTTGGGGAGACTAAAACCTCTAGGAATCTGGTAGCTAGTAATTTTCCTGGAGAGCGGAGTGGAAGTAATCTGCTGAATGGCTCTCTTAGCGGTCACCTGGGCCGTTCCCCGGTCCTTGAGACGCTCGTCCATCCACATCCTCATGTCTTCAAAGTTTGTTGGTGTGGAGTTGACCGGAGCTGAATTTTGTGGTCTTCCCACGCGCTCCCCGTGTCCGGGGACTCTGTGGCGGAGCTGATCCCTAAGGTCCCGTACACGTGGTGCTGTTTGCTGCAGCTGCTGCGAATCACCTACGTGGCTGTTGGTCCTGCTTTGGTGTTCGCTGGACTGAGGGGGATCCCGAGCAACCCTACGCCACTCTCGGCGATGGGGTGGGCCCCTCCTTTCTCTGCTGTTTTGCTGGTGGGTCCTCCCCGTTCCTTCTGGCACCACTACTTGGTTTCCAGAAGGGCAAGGGAGGTCCTTTCTCGCCTGGCTTGTTTGAACTTCCGAGCGCCTTCGTTGTTGGCCAACGGATTTCTGCTTTCCTCGGGCTGTTTGGACAGCCTTGCTACCTGCAGCTCCAAGCGCTGGATCGCCTGGTTCTAGTTCCTGATGATCTCAGCCAAGTCTTCGTCTCTGGTCGACTTGGACCTGGTTGGCGACAGAGTGTACTCAGAGCGAGACCTATTGTCTCCTTCCTGGGAGTGTTCCATCTCCCTGTCGCTGCGGCGTAGATCCTCTAGGGCATCGTCCCGGACCCTCAGTGGGTTCCCAGTGCCTCTGGCAGGGATTTTAGAGATCCCTCCCAGGCTAGGAACGCCTCCACGAGTATCCAGTAGACGTGATTGGTTGTTGGTAACTTTTCTGGGTGTCGGAGGAGAATCTGAACGGGTGGCCTCTGGGCGCTTTTCCTTTCAAACGGCGCTAGGGGTTTCTTTACCGTGGTTCGTCATCTCTTCTCAACTGGTTCTGAGCTTTGACTTGCTTTTCTTGCTTTAGTGGGTGGTTTTCCCACAGACAGCGCCAATTGTGCGAGGGTAAAATGTGCTCACACTACCTTGGCCGGTAAACAACTGGTTGTTTGGGTTATCTGATTGCTTTGCCAAGTTACTCCAACCCTAGCTCGTTCTGCACTCAAAGAAAACAGTTAGAGGACCTTTTGTCTCTAGCGATCAGAAGCCTCTCCGATGACTAAGTTGTCCTGATCGAAGATGAACTGTAAACTGTAAGCACAAGAGGGTGAGAGAGCGAATTAGCATGTATCGTTCTCAGGTGGATGAACTCTCGCTTATATACTCCTGCCTTCCGGGTTCCCAGCTTCTCGTTAGGAACGAGGTCTTCCTCGGACCTCTCGTCCATTCTCCTCGTGCAGAATGTGGGTCTGCCACATTCCCGACAAGATCGCACGTCTCCACGCCTTTTGCTGTTCTTGGGAACTGGATGTTCGCTTAGGAAGGAAAAGTCTGACACGCATGCTGTCGCACCGTCCTCTGACTGACTAACACGTGGACTCCTCGTCTGCAATCCCTTCCCACACTGTTTTACTAGATGCCGCGCTGGTGGATGTGGCCGCACAGAGCCAACCTAATCCGCACAGTGGGCTTTGCTGGGGCACGTGTCCAGCTGTACCAGATTTGGTCTGACACTTGCTGTACTAGATAACTGTTTGTCGTGCTGTGGGGATGTCTAGCCGCGTTGGGCCGACCTGATCCGCACAGCGGACTTTGCTGATGACATGGCACTTTGGGGCCACGCTGCCGCTGGAGGCTGAGATAGTACGACTTGCCCTTGACACGTGGCAGAACCTGATTTATCCCACCACAATTTATTATATCTAACACACCTATATTTTCCTTATTGAAAAATCCAGATGCAAGAAAATAAGAGGTTCAGGTTCACTACAAGTCTGGGTATCGAGTTTGATGGCATTCTCTTAGCTCATTTTGAAAGAGTGATCTTTTCCTTAAAATCTTATTTAGTAGCATGTTCTAAGTGAGTGAGGGGAATTTAGTAGTTATTGGAGGCATTTCTTTTATGTTTTAGTTTGTGAATGGATTCTTGAAGGCATATTGGATTTATATTACGCAAAATTACTTTATCGAGTTTAGTCGTGGCAAATGAGGTTTTAAGATTTAATTTCCGCTACAATTTTATTGTTTGAAAATGATTGAACATTGTGAGGATTATACCACTTGAGTGTTGTTTAATTATATTTTCGTATCTGAATACACGTTATTGGTGTCTATTCGGGACGAAGCGTGACAACTATACTTTGAATTATCAAGAATATCATTAACATATATTTCTTTGCACTGTACATTGACATATACCAATGATAATTTAAAAAAATAAAAGGATCAATAATAAAAATATAGTATCAAAAGAGCGATATGGAATTTCTAACATTTTTTAAATCTCCGAACCTACATTTTTGGTACGCAAATCAAAAATAATCATTACATAAAATCGTCATAAAATAAAAATTATTCTCGTATGAACAAGAATTTTTGAGTTGCATGGCACGCCTTATCAAACCTAGGTGGCGACTTTAAACATTTTTATAAACAAACCCACCTATACAAATAAAACTTTTTTTCAAACATCATCGCATTAAGCCGAAAGGTTATTCTCTCTGGAAAAAATCCAAACACAACAAAATCCTTAAATGTTTGCGTATTTTTTTGTGTTCAAAATTTGTTACGTTATTTTATAGGCATAGACAACTTATTTAATCTCTCGTTTTAATTAATTGAATCATTATAATAAGTATTTTTAGAGTGGCTTCTCATCATTCAAATTTTGTAGTAGAATAATCATTAGTAACCGATGTTGAGTGAGAATTTTTAACACGGTTCAAATTATAAAAGATTCAAATATATTTATGTTCAAAATATATTACTATCATGTCACAGGTAGAGACAATTGATAGTCTTTTATTCTCATGTTAGTTTAATTATGACAAACTATATGGGAGCCACGTCTTAGCATGTCCCACAAATGACGTATTTAAACATTTTCCCTTTATCTAAATACACACGAGAGTACAAATGAATAAGTAGGGTACGGTGCCATGTGAACAGTTGTCGATGTAGGTACAACCAAAACATGGAACGAGTCCTGGCATTACCAATGAAACAATTAAAGAGTTGTAGAAACACACTTTTCTAAGCCATTTAGGATGACTCGCCTTCTACTCGCTTCTCAATTTTTTAAACTGTACTTCACAATCTACGTATATTTGTCAAATGAAAAACTTTGTGGTGGGATTAATTAGATCAGCCGTGTAAAGAGTAAATTTGTATTTATCCAGACATTAGTGACAGCACGGCACCCGCCATCCATGTTATCAATAATTTAGTACTGCAGATTAGGTCAGTCTTGTGCGTCATGATATCTAATCAGTGCGAAAACCAGTTACCCGAGATGATAGTTGTTAGATCTCGATTGATATAGTCAACCACATGTTCAATGAATATAGTCAACATCCTGATAATCAGGCGGTAAGTCATTCAAGGACGCGTGTGCTAGATCATAACAGATACAGTTAAACACGCGTTCTGTCCAATTCCTCCACTATGCGGATCAAGTTAGCCATATGTGACTAACATCCGTTCGATGTGAAGACCAGTTAACCTGATGTGTGCCAGATCATAAGTGATACAACTGGACATGTGCGTAAGTAATGTCTCTCTACAGATTAGGTTGGTCATGTGTGGCGACATCTCCAATACGATACCCAGTAATGTAGTGCGGGAAAGGTGACCGACAACGTGGACAGATGTCGGTCGACCGGTGGACGATGGATGGCAGGCATGTCAGCACATCATTACCGAAAAAATATTCAGAGTTCTAAGAACAGTAAAAAGCGCGCCAACATTTCATTCTGTCGGGAAATCTGATCAAACACTTGTCAGACTGCAACAGAATCAAGGAAAAGGTTCTCGATTACCAGCAAGAAGCTGGTAATCCGGAAGGTCGGTATATAAGCCAAAATGCAATTACATAGGAGAGGTACATGTTATTTTGCCCTCAGTCTCTTACTTTGCGTTTTCATACAATTTTCTTCGATAAAGGACTGACTTAGTCATTGGAAAGTCTTCCGGCCACTCGCGGTGGGAGGTCCTCTAACTATTTTTTGTGATCGCAGAGACATGAATGAGTGCAAGCGAACTAGCAGTGTGATCAATCGAACTAGAAGATTCATCCAGAAGACGTTTACCGATGGAGGTTTTAGTTCGTATTTTTACCCCCGCACAATTGGCGTCGTCTATGAAAAACTTCACCCACAAAGGAAAGAAAAGCAAACCATACTCAGAATCAGACCGAAGAAGATGACAACTCATGGAAAACAAACCCCCACCATCGGAAGGGAGACCAGAAATGAGAGGCGAGTAGCCGCCACACATTCCGACCCACCTCCGGCGTCCAATAAGAACAAGAATGCCCAGTCTCGCGTCCAGGGTAATCGTGGAGTGCAACTAAGAGAATGGAAATAGATATTTTATCAGAGTATCAAAAATAAATAAAGAGGAATAGACTAAATGTGTCAATGACATTGAGAGATAGAGGAATAAAAGATAAGGAAGTAAGATTGCGAGAAAGAAAAAAGAAGGGGAAAGTAAATCAGAGTGAATTAGTAGCAAGTGATAAACAAAGTGAAATTAGTGGAAGGAGTTCTAAAGGATTCTCAGATGTTAGGCGTTGTTATAGATGTGGTTCAGTTTATCATTTGACAAGGGTTTGTCCTAGAAAATGTGTAGATTTGAAAGGAGTTAGATGTTATGGATGTGGTGAATATGGTCACATCAGGTCACAGTGTTTAAGGAGGAAAATGCAAGCAGCGACATCAGTTGGGGCAACACTGATTGGAAAGGAGGAAAGAGCATTGGACGAGTTACTTTCATTGATGCAGCAACAATTGGCAATCATCTGGAGCATCTTCATTCATTCTTCTAATTATTTATAAATTGTTAGTAATAAGTGAATCTTGTTAGAGAATGAATGTATCAAAAGAGAAACATATAGTAACAGGAAATGGATATGTGAGAAGAAATGTGGTGTGATAACTTTAAGGTGGAATTTATTATTGGTTTGCGATTTCGAGTACGAAATCTCTTAAGGTGGGGACAGTGTGATATTTGCGCCGGAAAATAATAAAAGTAAGGGAAATATTAAAATAAATATTGGAAGTTAGAATGAATTTTAACTGAAATAAATGTAGGATGATGAGATAAAATTTTATAAGAAATTAGATTAATTCATTTGAGAGTATGTTTTTTAAGTGTGCTTGGAACAATAGATCAAAGCTTGGGGAATAGCCATAAAAAAGGGGAGTTGTATACAATCATTTTTCCTTAAGGGGTGAGTTTTGTACTTGTTAGGAGGAGAAAAATCTGTCCAAAAACAAAACACTCCCGTAGGTTGTAATTTGACTAGAGCTCGAGAGGGAGAGGAAGATCTTGAAGAGAATTTGAAGGGAAATCAATCAAGAAGCTACGGGGAAATTGATACTACAACAAGGTAAGAAATCTTTATAGATTTTGTTGAATTCATGGAGTTCTAGGGTCTGTTGTGGGTTCTAATAAAAATCTGGTTTTCTAAAAAAATTATGAGGATCATGGAAAAACTTGTGTCAAAACATGTTTAAATTGAGGAAAAGAACTTGGAATTATGATTGCTATAGTTTAAAGTAATAAGTTATGAAAGATTTCCAGTTTTTATGATGAAATTTGGCTAAAATTTGAGTTTGGATGAGAAGAGGTTCGAGCAGAATCGCCAGAACAGACCACTGTTGTGGACCGATAGGGAGGCCGGATCACCAGCTGGTATGCCAGCCGACATACCGGTGGTGGTACCCGTGGAGGGGGGGGGGGAATTTGACCAGTGGGCTTTTGAAGTGAAATGGGGAAATTTTTCATGGACCGGCTCACTGGACGGTGGCCTACCAGTGGCCTACCGGCTAGAGCAAATTTTGGACAGTTTGTTCGGGAACCAAATCGGTGTAATTCTAAACCAAATTGAGGGTCCTAGAGGTGATTTAGAGGTGATTTAGAGGTTAGGGTTGGATAGGAAATTGATGAAAAGAAAATGAATTGTACTCTAACTTTAGTATTTTATTTTATTTCATTTACATTTGATAGTTCATATTTGTTTTGACATTGAATTTAATTTTAGGGTGTTGGGGAGTAAGCATTTTCTGCGGTGGATTCCGGCGGCGAGCGGTGGTATTGAGCGGCTGAACCTGGCTGCACAGGAAGACAAACGTTAGGCTACTGGCGGCGTCGCCGGTGGACCCTCCGATGGCAAAGTCAGCAAAGTAGAAGGTAGAGAGAGAAAATAAACTTGCAGAGCTTGTGCTAGAGAGAGAGTGTGTACCAAATAATGAATGCCAAGCTCCTTATATAGGGCATCGGAGAGTGCTGGGCACGCGCTTCGGCGCAAGTGAGCCGCTCACATGCGATATGGGGCAGTGTGGCTGTCCCCTCTGAGTGGACCGACGTGTGGCCGACCAGACAGCTTCCGACAATGTCAGGCGGCGCCGCCTGACACCTTGGGCGGCGGAAAAGCTGGAAAATCATGTCTGACGTGCGGCGGGGATGACGGAAAAGCTGATTCTGTGTCAGGCATTAGCGGGAAATCCGGAATGCTGTCCACGAGGGAATATTGTCTGTGGACGAGGCATTTTGTCCTATCTGGCCGAAGCAGCATGCTTCGGCGCTGCTCGTTGCCGACCGGACCGTCCTGAGCTGACCGGATTGTCCTGAGTTGAGTGTCCTCTGCACAGTTGATTCCTGAAGAGCTCTCTTGTTGGCCCTGCTTTGCTCGGTCGCATGACCTTGACGGCTAGGCTGGCTGTCCTGGGCCGAGGGATCCCTGCACCGATGATCTTGGAAGAGTCCTCATGTCGGCCCTTGCTCTGCTCGGTCGCATGACCGCGATTGCTGCGATCGTCGGCTAGGCTCCTCTTCTGGGCTATGAGTCTCCGAGCCGGAGAGAGCCCCAGAGAGGCCCTGTTGCCGGCTGAGAACTGTTCGGCCACCTGCTGGCTGATCTGAGCAGTGGTCCTCCTGGCGGAGGTCGTGGCTCCGGCCTCCTTTTAGTTCGCCCCCCAACAATAGCCCCTCAACCCCTTTGGCCAGGCATTTTGGCCGAAGCGGGGTTGACTTGGTGCCGATAGGTTGTACGGGTGCCGAAGGGAGGAGCGTCGGACCACTGATTTGACTTGGGATTTGTCCTGACAGCATTTAATGAACCGTCAATTTGAAATTGCTGAGGTGTCGCGCTCTGGCGAGGTGGAGCGTCTGTCGTGACGTCACGTGGACAGGTGTCGCGTCATCGGACGCCGTGCGCTCTGATCTGGCGGTTGGGCAGGCTACGTGTCACGCTGTGGTTGGCGGGCTCTGTGGCGGATGGGACAGCGCTTCAATGCGTTGTCTGGCATGCAGGGCCGGCACAAGTCCCCAGGCTGTGCAATCATTGCGGGCGCGGGCTTGTCGGCTGGGCCGGGTCAGTTTTTTTCCTCCAGGCTGCTATCTATAAAAGCAACCCTTAGGGTTTGCTTTACGACCTTCGTGCTGCTTCTCTCTGATCCTTAGGCGATTTCCGGCGAACTCTCCGGCGAGACTCACTCCAGCCCCAGATCAGCCTTCCTTCAGCTTTTCAGCCTTCCGTTCTTCATCCTTGTAAGCGTCTTGTTCTCGCCTTTGTGCTGTTGTCGCCATTTTCTTAGTTTTCAGTCGATTTAGCGACTTTGCTGTTCGGTTGCCTGCTCCGTCCGCCATTGTTGAAGGCCTGAAAGCTTCAGGCAAGCTTCAGGGCTTCTTGGCTTGCGTTGTCGAGATCAGTTTTCACCTTCTAGTCGATTTTGCGACTAGTTTGTGGCCGGGTGCATCTTTCCTGCAGTTTTTGCGGCCTGGAAGCTTCCTGTAAGTTTTTGGGCCTTGCGGTGGGGAAGATGAACTTGACTGCCTTTTGGCCGAGCCGAGCCTGCCTTCCTGTGCTTAACTGCGTAGGTCGATGCCGGACCGACTAACGGTGCCTTTCTGTTTGTGTTCTTTTCAGATCCAACTGATGG
>NMUG010003547.1:0-14681 GCA_002855965.1 Monotropa hypopitys
ATTGAAAGTTAGCTTCAGGATCACATTTCCAACCCCCTGAACATCAGATGTAGCAGAATTCCCCATATAGAGCTTGTCACCGTTTGTAACCGGTGTAAAAGAAGAGAATACTGTCTTATCAGAACAGACATGGCGTGTAGCGCCAGTGTCTACCCACCATTCCCCTGGATGAGAAGCAACCAAACAAACTTCAGAAACCATGGCATTTATGTTAAGCCCAGAGATATCATCGGTTATTCCTTCTGTCACATTTGCCTGAGGACGGGGCTTCTTCGGCTTTTTGCACTCATTAGACCGGTGCCCTTGCTTACCACAGTTGAAGCAATTCCCTTGGAATTTCGGCTGAGCATTAGACTTCTTTGAAATTCCTCCAGAAGTCTTTAGTTTACCAGCAATTGGGTGCTTAGCCTTGTTAAAAGGCTTCCCCTTCCTTGAACCCGAATTTTGAACAAAGAAGAGATCTTCATCCCAAATCGAGGTAAGTCATTGATTGTAGAGTTCCGAGGACTTGTACCAGACCAGTTGCCTCAAGAGTTACCTTCTATGAGGAATAGCAAGAGGTCCACTACTAGTGTCAGGTCAGATCTGGAGCTTATTTTAGAAGTCTATATCAGGTGTAATAGTTGAAGAAATTTGTTGAGAAATCTGTAACCTTTCTCTTGGATTGATGAACTGCATAAACCCATGACTTAATTATAATTCCGATGCATCTTTCTATTAACTTTTGTTTATTTGGGAGTTTGTAAAAAAATTGTTGATCCAGACTGGAAGTTCAATATAAAATTATTGGAAATGTATTTAATTTAATCATAATAAGAAATGATTAGTTGATAGTTTGATTAGAGATTGATTATTGTTGCTCCACGTGTCGGCGGGGCCATTATGGTAACCTTCCGAGATGAGGTGTGACAAATTTTAGTATCAAAGCATGGTTTTAAACTGAGTTCTGTGATGTGTAGTTGTCTAGTAGTGGACTGTATGAAGTTGATAGTTGAGTCTTGATGTTAGGATATGAACTAATATGCTAGATGATTGATATTGTTATGCTTGTTGTTGTTGTATTTGATAGGTCTACATCAGATAACACAAGATGGATAGAGATCGAGCAAATCCTCAAGAGGAAGAAGCTTCTTTAGGACCGGAGCGGGTTCATGGAAAGGAATTTAGGGCACTGACCGATGGTGCTAGGGTTCAGACGAGGACTGTATCCGTAGGTGGTTTAGAAACAAACTAGTTTTCAGCTGAATTTTTACAATGGCAAACACAGTAGGCAACTTCAGTGAGTTCATGTACTAATTTAATAGCCAACTTCAAGAAATTGATGCCTAATGAGTTTGGGGGTTCGGTAAATAGTAATGATGAAAATGATTCACTAAAATTTGTGGAATGAATTTTGATGGTAATGGGAGTTATCAATACTCAGAAGGTAATGCTAACTACATTCAACTTAAAAGGTGAAGCTCTAATACCAAAATCTGTCACACCCCGCCTCGGAAGGTTATCGTAATGGCTCCAACGGCACGTGGAGCAAGAGTTATCAATCTCTAATCAAACTATCAAATAATCATTTCTTATTATGATTAAATTAAATACATTCCCAATAATTTCATATTAAACTTCCAACCTGCATCAACATTTTTTACAAACTCCTAACTAAACAAAAATTAATAGAAAGATGCAACAAAATTATAATTAAGTCACATGTTTATATAGTTCATCAATCCACGAGAAAGGTTACAGATTTCTCAACATTTTTCTACAACTATTACTCCTGATATAAACTTCCAAAATAATCTCCAAATCTGACCCAACACTAGTAGTGGACCTCCTACTATTCCTACAAATTAGGAATCCAAAAAGAATTCCAGGAGAGTTCATTATATATAATATGATTTAATTAATTTGTAGAAAAAACTAATAGTTATACATGATTATAAAACCAAACCAAACTGAACCTTGAGTCCCAATCAATTGGGGTCTCCTACATGAATCCTTTTTTTTAATGTACTCTATTGAGTGCATCATGTTCCATTAATAGGATATTGATTGAACAACAATAATAAGTCAACTTCCAATCAATGGGAATGTTGATTCAACAATTGCACATGCATATGTTTATGTATTTGTTTATATAACACCGACTAAGGGATCCTTGCCCAAATGACAAGCGTACCATAGAAATATGCATTAGTCCAGATATAACATCGGCCATTAGGTCCAATGAAAATAAAGGTCCAACGACCACTTAGGGCCAACTTGCTATAATGACCAACCATAACTGTAACACCCAACTTGGTTATGGTGTTAACTGGGAGCCCCAGATGGGGGTGTCCGGTAAGGAGCCTTAGGGGACGTCCAGGTCAGTGGACGGATCTCACATCGTTTGGTAGATGTAAGTTGTGTGCTATAAATAATAGATCATGAACCTACCTTGCACAAGACCTTTTAAAGTTGTGCGGTGTCAATGCCATTAGAACTTCCCAGTTAAGCGTGTTTATCCTGGAGTAGTCCACGGATGGGTGACCCCCTGGTAAGTCCACTTACATATGGTATTAGAGCCTACACCAATACATATGGTATTAGAGCCTACACCAATCAAAAATTTGCGATTGGAGGAGAATCTTGGCCCCATATGAGGACATGTGTTCCTAAGTGGAGGAGATTGTGACACCTCAGCTTCGATGTGGTGTCAACTGGGAGTCCCAGATGGAGGTGTCCAGTGAGGAGCCTTAGGGGATGTCCGAGTCGGTGGACGGGTACCACATTACTTGATGGATGTAAATTGTGTGTTATAAATAATAGATAATGAACTTACCTTGCACAATGTCTTTTAAAGCCGTGCGAGTGTCAATGTCCATTGGAACTTCCCAGTTAAACGTGCTCATTCCGGAGTAGTCCAAGGATGTACGACCCCCTGGGACGTCCACTGGGACTTAGCGGCCAAAGCGGACAATATTGTGCAGGGCGGTGGCAGATCATTACAATAACGACCTATAATTATCAACTATAAAGCCATATCATCAACCATCAACTATTTATGCCATATCATTATCATATCAACATGATTGCATTATCAACAATATGAAATAAAGCTACTTAAACAACAACTCAAAAGATTTAACATTTCATATAAAATGAAATATGCTTCAACAATTAAGTAAATACCAATTCTAATAACTCATCAATAACAAATTAAACTAAACCATATTAAATCTTGAACAACTCACAGTTGTTTGGCAATCGAAAAGAAATTATTGTTTAGGCACCTTGGATGTGCCCTCTTATAATCGAAATTATAGACTCATTAGTATTCGTCAACGATATTCAACATCGATGCATAAGAATATGTTATACATCACAATATGCTATATGTTTATCCATTTCCTCACCTAGTCATTTACTATAATTACCACATTTCAATGCATGACATATCAATGCATAAACTAAATTAAACATGCAATTAAATAAATTAAACTTGAAGGATGCTACAGATGACGTTTCTGTTATCGTGGCCGCTACTTATAGAGGTATTGTAATTTGTAGCTTCTCCCTCCACCAGAGTATATGGAGTTTCTAGTGTCATTGTAGGTTCATCGGGTTCTGTCACTATTGTTGTCTCCTTTTCCTAGAGATCAGAGGTCATTGCACCCTCAATAGACAATCCATCCTTGAAAAGACTTTTAAAGGTAGGGATGAATTGGGTAGCAAGATATTTGGACAAGGAGGGGGTAAGGTTCTTGATTACTATCCGGACCTGGTCCTTGTCGCTAGGTCTATCCATCATTTTTGCAGTCTTGGACCTCCAACGGGTGATGAACTCAATGAAGGTTTCTTTTGGATCCATTTTTTGGTCTTGAACTCCCACATGGTCACCTTTAGTTTCACATTGTAGTAATATTGGCTGATGAAGGCAGGCATTTATGATGTTGTCCCAACTCCCCTTCTTGGACATGTCCAGGGAAAGGAATCATTGGAGTGTCTCGTCTCCCAAGGTTCGATGGAAAAGATGTAGAAGAAAATCAGTCCTAGCCCCATCGGATTCAGAGTGCTAATGTACCCGACTAGGTGGGTTCTCGGATCCCTGGTAACGTCAAATTTGGTGAAGTTTGTTATTTTGAATTTGTTGGGCAATCTGGTGTTCGGGAAAAGGCAAAACTTTTCCACTTCAGAAATGTATTCCCTATTTTCCCTTGAGCAGAGGAATGATTGCTACTTGTTACTATTATTGTAGGTGGAGGATTCCTGGCTGTAGATCCTTGTCTCAGGCCTAGAAAGTGGCTCAGGGACATGAATCTTTGGCTCAGTTTGGACCCGGGGCTCAGAAACTTTTGACTCTGGATCTAGGACATACACGTCATCTTCTTCCTCATAGAAAGTGGTGCTTATCGGTGCCTTCATAGGCCAGCTCATGTTGGGTGTAGGTAATGGGGTATTCAGGAGGAAGTCATTGAGGCTCTGGAATAGGTTGATCATGGTACTAAAAGACTCCATTTTTTAGATTCAGATGATTTGATCTGCTCTCCCATACTTCTAGATTTACTTTTTGACTTCGAAACTTGGTTATATAGATGGGTATGGTTTCATCTCGCGGGATCCACAATGAATGTTGACCAAAGGAAAATACCAAAATCACAACTTGAAAGTTTTTTTTTTTTTTGCAAAAAAAATCGATCCTTTTTCTCACATTTTCTCCTTTTTCTAAAATGCATTCATTTTTTTGTGTTCCCGAAAAGGGTCAAAATTTTCACTCCCTTTTTAAATATTATTTCCCATTAACTTCTCAAAGGACATATATTTTATTTTTTAAAAACATTGACTCAATTTCTCATTCTCAAAATGAACATAATTAATTGAATGATGTGGTCCTCAATTAGGAGAGCCCCGATCCGTGTGTCGGATGAAAGCTTCTTCAACCTGTTTGTAACTTTGGAGACAGTCGCAACAATGAAGAAAGCAATACAAAACAACGAAGCATAAGATAGACTTTTTTTATTACCTAATTTGATTCATTCCTAGAATAGAATCTGTTCACCTATAAATATAAGGTTGTAACCCTCTTGAGAATTTATTCATTTATTCAATAATATTTTGCGAGTTTCTTAATTCCTTGTGCGCAAGGCATTCTATTTTTTCTTATGAACCTCAACTGCGAGAAATTGATATATACCTTGCTTATTCGGTTGAGAAGGTAGTTATCAAATATGACATCCCTTACAAGTTCATAATCTCCATCTCCCTGAAGAGATTAGAAACACAATGAGGGATAATGTACAATGGATAGAACAATCAGTATTAAAAGATAAATGTCTCACAAAGTATTTACTTTTGATCGGCATGGCATGCTGAAAACAAGACCCTCGGCTATCCCATATGGATTCCCCTGGGTGTAAACCTGGACAAGAAATGTGCAACACTGTTAGACTAGCAATTGAAGATCACCGTCAACTTGTACATGTATGAAGTACTCGCGTCATAAACTCGACACTGAGATAATTAAATGAGCTTACTCCAGAAGAAAACCAATCGCCCTCAGGGGTGGGAGTGACAAGAGACATGATGGCATCAACAATTGATACAGCAGTTGATGCAGCTGAGGATCGTCCCCATTTCTCGATAAGAACTCCGCCTCTCTGTAAATTAATTTGTTCAACTTTCAGCTATTGAAGTGGACAACCATTTCAGTTTTACATAGTTAACCAGAATTGTGAACATATTACCTTCTGGACTTTTTCAGTAAACTCTTCTTCTAACCACTTGGCGTCCTTTATAACCTCATTGACGGGTAAGCCGTTGATTCTAGCGTTCAAAAAGTCCGGCACCTGAGAAAATTAGATAACAAACCCCTTTTATTCGAGGGCACCAAGACACAAGCAATTCAAAATCTCCAATGGAATCTGTTGAATTACCTGAGTGGTTGAGTGGTTTCCCCAGATAGTCACGTTTGAAACTTTGTCATAGAAGACTCCGGCCTTAAGGGCCAGCTACACAAACAGTACAAAAAACGTCAAAATTTTATTTACATAATACTCTATCGGTAACTAAATATTGTGAAAATAGCAATTCCCATTTGTATACCTGGCATTTACCTCTATTCTGATCTAATCTAGTCAAAGCATGAAAATTCTTTGCTGGTATGTTTGGAGCATTTTTCAAGCAAATCAACGCACTTGCATGGAAAAGAATAAGCATAATTAGGCAACGAAAGAAATCACAAGAACACACTTTGAGTGTTCAAATGTAAAGTTAGAATCTATTACTTGGTGTTGCAGGGGTTGCCCACTACTAACACTTTGACATTACGCGATGCAACTGCATTGAGAGCCTTTCCCTGTGTTATTTCAGACAGAATCAGAGGTAGAAGAGAATGATAAATTAAAGTCCACAATGATCCTTAGTTAACTCCAGAATGAAAAATAAAAGTACCTGGTCTGCAAAAATCTTCCCATTTATGTTTAATAAGTCGGCTCGTTCCATTCCAGGCCCGCGAGGCTTTGCTCCAATCAGAAGTGCCCATTCAACATCTTGGAATACGTCATAAGGGTCTAAGCTAATACTGACTTCTCTCAACAGAGGATATAATGAATCCTCTAGTTCCATGGCAACTCCTGCATGCATTACGAGGGTCATGGACTCATGGAAATCTCAAATCTTTAAGAAGACGAAGAAACCAATTTCAGTGTTTAATCAACTTGTTCTCAGGTTGCTGTGATGCAGACACACATATTGGGTTGCTTATAATCCCTTTTCTGTGGAAGATTTTGAAGGTGCCAGCAAGCAGGGATACACTAAATACACTACATGAATTCTAAATTCAATGGAATGGAAACTGATTTAATATTTTTCTTAAATAATATACACGCTGCTCTAAGGATGCACAACAAGAAGTAAATCATACCTTCTAGAGCTTGAAATGACCTTTGAGAGCCTAAAAGTTTCAAAGCTATGGGTTGATTTGGCCCAAAAACCTCACCAGATGCGAGCTGGCATAACAATGCAAGAAAAGGAGCATGTTCACAACATACAAATATGCATGGCATAAAGTTACCTCTAACTAGTTATTACGAAAAAACACAAAATAACAAATGCTATAATGCCGTTTTACCGAGATAGATATGTAAACTTATAATGCAAGGTAACATAATGTTTTCTAACTGTTGCCTTTGGATACTATGGATCTTTCATTATATACATGTAAACTTCTTGTTGTAGGTTAGACCTTCACTCCAAATTTCCAGTGTCCAATTCTCATCAGTCGGTTTCTCATTTATGGTCAACAGGAAGTAAGTAATGAAACAAATAATAGTTTTCCTTACTTTGAAAAGCAGATGATTGGAAATCATCCCAGCAGCACCTGAGACTGCAATATTGATCAATTTCTTCCAGGATTTTGTTGTGTCCTTCTGTACACATGTTAAAACAATAGCTCGATATCATGAAGATGGGAAACTATATGATTGCATGCAGACAAAAATAGATGCACCAGACTGACAGATTTGGAGACATTTGTTTTTTGCATTTTCCATCTCATTCTATGCCCAAGGACATGGGGCCACTGCAAATTACCCACATTGATGGATATACTTTTTATACTTTCTATGAAGAGAATGTCTCATGCATAATACTACACCTTTATCCATAGTTACTTGAGGAACTCAAATTGCAAAATGTTCATCCCAGTAGATGTCTGATGCAGACTAGGTTGTGTAGACTTTCATGGACTATTTGGACCACCTAAAGCCCCAAAAGTATTAGTAAACGCGTGACCCAACATCGTCAGAATGTTCCAGAAACCTTAGAGTTGATCGAAAACGGGTCAACAATCAATACTCATCGCTGCGCCATGACCGAAGATGGATTTCGGCCGTTCGAGCCCATTTAGGCAGTCAAATGTCTAATTTTGCCGTTTATATGAAAATATTTAGATTCTTAATATCTCTTGTTAGGAAAATCTTTATTTAATGTCGTCTGTTTTGACATTCTTCTATTTCATTATAGTTTTATTTCTTAAGTTAATTTTTGAAATTTCCTTTTTTGGTAAAATACGTATTAGTGTAATAATTATGGACGTGATTTGCATCCATAATTTCCGCTTATTTGTTTCTTAGTTTTTCTAGGATTTCGAAAGTCTATTTAAATAAGTTGTACGCCTTTTGGAAGGCAGTTGATTATTATTGAATGAAAAACGAGTTTTACTCAATTATCGTGTATTCGTGAGTTTACACAACGTTTGAGATTGTACTTGCTCCCATTCTCTAAAAATCATACTTCCCTGCATCAGTTGGCATCAGAGCTCACGTTACGATCTAGACTATGGCTGGAGGACATGCCGGAGATCGAGGTGGACGAGGAGGTCGTATAGCTGCTCTTGAGGATGTCTATGAGGGAGACGACATGACGCGAGAAGCTCGAACGGAGGAAGGTCATCAGTGGCTAGAAGCAACACTGGATGCGATTCTTCAATGCCTCGATGCTCTAGAACTTCGCAACCAACCTCACCCGACATCCAACCAACCCAAATCCTCAGGAGGAGGAAGAGTTCTCGGATGACAAAGACACCGGTCCATTCACTGGCAATCATCGGCAACATACGGGGTCACGAACTCGTGGTTAACAACCGCGATTCTAACCAATGGGAGTCCAACTTGAAGATTAATCTACCAGAGTTCCATTGGAGCCTAAAACCAGAGGAGTTCCTAGATTGGGTCAACACCATTGACGAGGTCATGGACCTCAAAAGTGTCTCAAAAAATAGAAGGGTGCCTCTTGTGGATACAAGATTTCGGGGAAGGGAATTTTCCTGGTGGCAGCAACTTAAAATAAATAGGCAGAGGCAAGGAAAACAAAAGATTAGTTCCTGGGAAAAGTTGAAGAAGAAGATGCGAGTTGCGTTCATGTCCCATAACTACGCGCGTCTAATGTACCAACGACTGCAGAACCTTCCACAGAACACACGTACTGTCACTGACTACACTACAGAGTACTACCAACTCGTGGTTAGGAATGATCTTGCTGAGATGGAGGAACAAAAGGTTGCGCGGTATAATGGTAGTTTACGCATCGAGTTTCAAGATGTATTGAACCTATATGATCTGTACACTATTTTGGATGCCTATCAACGTGCATTAGTATTGGAGGGGCGGCTCAATTGGCGGCCAACAGGAGCAGGCTGGAGTGGAGTCAATCAGTGGTTCAATCGTTTAGGAAAAGCCCTGTTGTTAGAGATTGATAAGACACCCAATGATGCAATTGTTGGGTACCATCAGGAGGCAATACATGATGGCAACTACGATCAAGAAATTGAGGAAGAAGAGGTATCGAGAGACTAGGGACCATTATTGGTGGTTCGAAGGGCATGTTTTCCCCCATGAGAGGTAGAAGAATAATGGCTACGCAACAACATATTCCAATCAACTTGTACCATTGGGGGAAAGGTGTGACAATTTGTGATTGATTCCGGCAGCTATGAGAACATAGTTTCTGAAGAAGCCATGCAAAAACTAGGCTTGAGGATAGAGCCCTGCCCCAGCCCTTACATGTTATCATGACTTAAAAAGGGCGGTGAGGTAAAGATTTTGAAACGTTCTCGAATTTCCTTTTCAATTGGTACGAAGTCCAAGGACCAGATCTGGTGTGACGTTGTGACTATGGATACTTGCCATTTACTATTGGGGAATCCGTGGCAATATGATCGGAAGGTGCAACATGATGGGGGCGTCAATACTTACAGTCTAGTATTTGGGGGTATGAAGTTTATTCTTCTACCCTCAAAAGAATCGATGCCTAAACCTCAAACGGGAGAGGGCACCAACTTGTTGGCTAGAGCGTAGTGAGAGGACCAGTTCACAGAATCAGGAATCAAGTTCGTACTCATTGGCAAAAAGTTGGAGAAATACCAGCCTGAAGAGCAGATCCCAGAGCTCATAAGGCCACTACTTTCAGAATTCGAGGAAGTGTTCCCCGAGGATTTACCAGGCGGTCTACCACACTTGCAGAACATTCAACACCGGATTGACCTAATGCCTAGTTCAAGCTTTCCGAACCGAGCCCATTACCGTATGAGTCCAAAGGAGCATAAAGAGTTGTGACGACAAGTAGAAGAGTTGCTATCCAAGGGTTTCATTCATGAAAGCCTCAGCCCTTGTGCAGTTCCTGCCTTGTTTACCCAAAAAAGATGGGAATTGGAAGATGTGTGTGGACAACCGGGCTATCAACAAAATCATTATGAAGTATCGATTTCTAATCTCACGATTGGATGATTTGTTGGACCAGTTAGTAGGAGCAAAGGTGTTCACCAAACCAGATTTGAAGAGTGGATATCACTAGATTCGAATCAGGTCAGGAGACGAGTGAAAAACTGACTTCAAGACTTGTGAAGGCTTATATGAGTGGCTGGTCATGCCATTCGGTTTGTCAAATGCAACCAGCACATTCATGCGTGTGATGAACCAGGCACTGCGACCATTCATTGGTAAGTCTATAGTGGTTTACTTTGATGATATTATAATAACTGCGACCATTCATTGGTAAGTCTATAGTGGTTTACTTTGATGATATTATGATATATAGTATCACCCCAAAGTTACACATGCAGCATATCTGCGAGGTACTTCTAGTATGCGCCAAGAGAAACTATTCAAGGCATTAAAAAGTGTGTTTATGGCCAAGTCAATTCTATTTCTTGGATACATGGTGTCAAGTGAGGGGATCACAATGGATGAAAGCAAAGTGGAAGTTGTTAGGCAGTGGCCTGAAGCAAAGACCCTGTTCGATATTCACAGTTTCTACAGTCTCGCATCATTTTATCGACGCTTCATACCACACTTCAGCACCATCATGTCACCTATTACCGAGTGTATGAAAGGGAGAAATTCACATGGTCAGAAGAAGCAACCAAGGTCTTTCAATCAATCAAATAGAGGTTAACCACTGCCCCTATCCTAGTTCTTCTTGATTTCTCGCAACCTTTCGAGTTAAATTGTGATGTTTCAAAGGTTGGCATTGGGGTTGTTCTTAGCCAAAGTTCTAAGCTATGGTGTGGGACCTGCATATCCATCTCATGCATTTACATGAATTATGGTTAATTAAATTAAATTAAAAAGTGACTAATTGAGAATCAAATGAATTATTAGGGAAAATAAATGGAATTAAAAGTAAATGATTAAAATATCCAAAGTTTTGGATAATAAAAAAAATTAATTGAAAGAAAAGGTTGTAATAAAGATTAAATTAAAATACAAATCTAATTGAGGGTTAAATAGAAGAATATAAGAATTAGAAGGGTGAGAGGATTTCCCCCAATTTCATGCAGATTTTGATCGTGGAGAGAGAGAGAGAGAGAGCCAACAAGTGTGAAATGAAACATGTAGGAGACAGAGTGGGTGTTTATACATGTACTGTGTGGCATGATCCGATCATTAAGAAGTTATCCTTAAAAAAACTAAACGTCACTAGTCTGCAAAATAAACGAAAGGGAGAGACAAATATTGAGGGAGAAATCAGAGTGAGAGAGAGGAAGGAAACCAGAATTCAGCTGAGTAAGAAGACAATAGTAGAGGAGAAATCTAGAAACACCCAATTCACAGAAATCAAACCAGAAATAGAGCAAAAACCCAAGCATCCAAGGTAAAAACTAACTCTGAATTTATATATTTCGGTTGTTTAATTAGCGTATAGGATCGTCTCACTTATATAAGGATTGAATAACATTGAAAAATTAAAATAAAATAAGTTTTTCTTCAAACTGTTGTTAGCTCCAACTGTGAACCAGTTGATGCATGAAACTGGTGCTATAACCGGAGGTTGATTTAGGCCTTATATGCAACTCAGTGGGTTATTATGTTAACATAGGTAAACATTTGTGTATAGAGTTTTTTTGTTTACCACCCTTAAACTATACGAAATGTTTCTAATTCGTCCTTAAACTATCCAAATCGTCTAGTTAGTCCTTAAACTTTTCAATCTCAAGCAATTTCATCTAAAACTAACAGCAACTGATGATAACACTGTCTATTTCACATCTTCTGTCATGTTTAGAGGGCACAATGGTCAACTGATGGAAACACTTACCATTAAGTGCTGCTATGAGTTCAGTTGAATAGAAGTTCAGTTAAAAATAAAAGCTAACAGTTAACTATCCAATTAATCATGGCTACATCAAAAAATATTTTCCAAACAAGTCCTATTTCACAGAGATACCTACTGACTACAACACACAATAGCAAAAGAAAATTCACAAAAATAAACCTGATACAGGTTTCTGCACTATTGTTCCCAAAAATGAAACACAACAAAGGGGGCTTTGCATGTCCCTTGTGTCTACAAATACAGTTCCAAAACAAACACTCGATCCAAACACAATACAAATTCAACTGAAATACAATTGTTCCAAAGAAATGAAAGTTCTCAACTTCTATTACAGTTGAAACTGAAATACAAAAGTTTTAAAAAATAGAGTTTTTTTTCTAATCAGCATACAATTGTGGTGCATCAGGGGGCTTTGCATGTTCTGGTGTTGTGTTCCTGTTTCCGACATCTTTTACAAGTCATTTTCCCACCTATTTTTCTCATCTTGAAAGAGTCTTTGGGAGGTTCATCGGGTTCCCTCCTTCTTAATTTGCGTGGCCTCCCGGGTTGCCTTGTAAAGTGTGGAGGTTTAATAGGAGCTTTGCCTGACTTGTCCCACATATCTAGACCATTCATGGGATGCATGATGTGTGAGTATGAAGTCAAGAAAGTATGTTTTGAGTACCAATCACTATATACTGTTCTGGTATTCATGGGATGCATTCATGTTTGGACTGATTCTGATGTCATCGAAATACACCATAGACAACCAACTGCTATTTACCAACCTATTCCTCCAAATCCTAGTACAATTATGGTTAGGGCTATATTGCTTCACTTGTAAAGTTTTGTTAGTCTTTTCCATTGTAGAAGCAAAAAGTACCCATGGACACTCTTTACCATTGCATATCGCCCTTACTCTTTCTTTTTCAATTTTTACAAACTTTACATCTTTCCCATGAAGAATTGCATGTTGTCTAACAGCTCCAATCATTGTGCTCTGCTCTTAAACACCATACCATACCATTACAAAACATCGTATATTATTTTTTCCCTTTTATTGACTTAAATACATTGCCTTTAGTATTCATCAAACCATCATCTTCACCATCTGTTTCACTTAAACTGCAGAACCCATCATCAGAATCAGAATAATCTTCCTCATCCGCTAATAGAACCCCTACATTCTTCTCACTAAGAGTCCACTCTAGGTTCTCATTGACGTTAACATTGTACATTGTATCATCTTTCTCATTTAGACCATAATCACTATCACTAAATTGATCACAGTTTCCATTAGAATCAGATTCATCCTCTTGCATCTCGCCATCTATTAACACATCTAAGTTGCCACCTAACCCCTCTCTCATAAATGCTAAATAGACCAAACAATTCACAAGTTATTTCTCCAAACCAAGAACAACTAAGACTTCTATGCATAATTAACACCCATCGGAAGACTAACTAATAACCACGAATACATCCTTACAAAAATGAACTCCCAACTAAACATACTACCAACTAACAAGTAAAACAACTACAACTCAAAAGGACTAGAAATAAGACTAGTCTCTCAAGCCACCTACCAACTCATCTGCTAGCTCCAAACAAGCTTAGCCCTCAACTCCAAGCATCTGTAGTGGACCCGAACAAGCCTCCTCAATCTAGATTTCCAAGTAAATAAAAGAAAGACAAACAGAAGGAAATTCAGGAGTTTGTTAGATATGAACAATTATACATATGGCTAACAAAAACTCCAAAAACAGAATAAAAATCTGAAGCATAAACCACAATCACCACAGAGTAATAGACTGATGCATAACTGCTAAAGATCACAGGATATGACCCCAAACACTGTAATAAGTGACACAGAATACAAACTAATGTACCAATCACAAGTACTAAGAGATAAAATTTAATTCTCAACAACAAGTACTCACCGGAATATAATTCTGATTTTATCCCTTTCCATTTAGTTTCCTCGATTACAAAATGAAAAGCTAATCTCGATTGCCATAATACAATGTGAAGATTTCCAACCATGACACAAAACACACAACATTTTTACCACCTTTTCAATCATACTCTTGGTTTTTGGATAATCACACTTACCACTATTCATATTTTTACACACATGCAAGCATCACTTTCCATTTAATGTACTACATTAAGCCCCCTATATGCATACAAACAAATATACGTGCAAATGAACACTTTCCCATGATATAAAATCAATGCCTACACAATATGGCCTTTTTGGGCTTAACCATAACTCTATGAACATGCATCAATGCAAGAACTACCTTTCGACTTATCCAATGCACTCTATTTTCTTTTATTGAATTCTCATACTCATACAGTTTTCATGTTCACATGCACTTCTACATCTTTACACTGCTTTAGATTTATACCTATACGGCTTCCATCTTTCCAACTCAACACACACATAGCTTCACCAGAAATGGAATATTTGACCAACACTACACATAAAATGGCATCATGCTCATCTCTGAAATCAAATGGAACCAAGTCCATAATTTGAAAATAGTTTGGCATTTAGCCCATCTTTTTAAATAAAAATGGCGATATGCCCAGCTCTTGTAAATACATTGGCATTG
>NMUG010003548.1:0-14681 GCA_002855965.1 Monotropa hypopitys
TTGCCACATCTTGTTCTGTGCATGATCCTCAAACCAAGAAACTCCTTGGGACAGGCCAAAGGAAGGGGGGATTATATGTATTGGATGAGTTGAAAGTGCCCGCTGTTGCTGCTTCCACTCCTGATTTGTCTTCTTTCCGTCTTAATAAAGATTCATCTAGCTTTTACCTCTGGCATTCTAGACTTGGTCATGTTTCGGCCCCTCGTTTGAAATTTTTAGCTTCTAAAGGATGTTTGGGAAATTTGCATGCTCATGATATTTCTGATTGCAGTGGCTGCAAACTTGCAAAATTTAGCGCTTTACCTTTTAATCCCAGTACATCCTATTCTACTTCACCTTTTCAGTTAATTCATTCTGATGTGTGGGGTCCTGCCATTGTTGCCACTAAAGGAGGGTCCCGATACTATGTTTCTTTCATTGATGATTACACTCGATACTGTTGGGTTTATTTGATGAAGCATCGTTCAGAATTCTTTGATATTTACATGGCTTTCAAGGCCATGGTTCACACTCAGCATGATACTGTTATTAAATGCTTCAGGGCTGATTTGGGCGGGGAATACACTTCCAATGCCTTTGAAAGATTACTCTTATCTGATGGTACAATACACCAATCTTCTTGTACTGATACTCCAGCTCAAAATGAAGTGGCTGAAAGGAAACATAGACATATTGTAGAGACAGCTCGTTCTCTTTTACTATCTGCCAGTGTTCCTAGTATGTTTTGGGAGGAGGCAATTCTTACAGCAGTTCATTTGATCAATCGAATTCCGACAGCTCTTACTGGTGGAATCTCTCCTTATGAGAGGTTGTATGGGAATGCTCCTGATTACTCATCCTTGAGAGTTTTTGGTAGCACATGTTTTGTTCTTCGTCCGGAAGTTGAACGTAATAAGTTGTCTTCTCGTTCTGTTGCTTGTGTCTTTCTGGGATATGGTGCGGGAAGAAAGGGTTATCGTTGTTTTGATCCTGTTTCTAACAAACTTTATGTCTCTCGTAATGTTGTATTTATGGAACATATCCCTTTCTTCTCTATTCCTTCTACATCTCATACAGTGACCAAGGATGATCTGATTCATATTGATCCTTTCGGTGAGGATGCTTATGATGTTGTTTACTCTACTGTTGGCTCTCACAACCCATCTCTTTTGCAGCATTTGCCTATGCATTACTCTCGCAGGTCTAACACCACTGCTGACGCTCCTCCTTCCTCAATTGTCCAAGAAGTTCCTGAAGTTGTGGATTCGGCACCCCCTTCTGCCAAACGTATTCGTAAGTCCACTCGTTTGCCTGATTTTGACTACTTATGTTACACAAATTCCTTCACTTCCTTCTTGTCGTCTATTCACAACCTTTGTGAGCCTCAGTCATATACAGAGGCTGTCTGTGATCCTCTTTGGCAGCAAGCTATGAATGAGGAACTATCGGCTTTGCATCGCACTGGTACTTGGGATTTGGTGATGCTTCCGCCTGGTAAAAAGGCTATTGGTTCTCGTTGGGTCTATAAAATTAAGACCAAATCTAATGGTTCAGTTGAGCATTATAAAGCAAGATTGGTTGCAAAAGGATTTGCTCAGCAATATGGTATGGATTATGAGGAGACCTTTGCTTTTGTTGCAAAGATGTCCACTATTCGTGCTGTCATTGCAGTGGCCTCTGTTCGTCATTGGCATATCTCTCAGTTGGATGTTAAAAATGCATTCTTGAATGGCGATCTCAAAGAAGAAGTGTACATGGTTCCTCCTCCAGGTGTTGCTCACTCTTCTGGGCAAGTTTGCAGACTTCAAAAGGCATTGTATGGTCTCAAACAGGCTCCTAGAGCTTGGTTTGAGAAATTCTCTCTGGTGATCACATCTATTGGCTTCTCTCGTAGCCATCATGATTCGGCTTTATTTATAAAGTCGACCTCTAGAGGTCGTATTATTCTTTCGTTGTATGTGAATGACATGATTATCACAAGTGATGATATTGATGGGATTGCTGCCTTGAAGATTGAGCTGGCACGTAAGTTTGATATGAAGGACTTGGGGTCGCTTCGCTATTTCTTGGGAATTGAAGTGGCATTCTCTCCTAAGGGTTATTTATTGTCCCAATCCAAATACACTGCAGATATTCTTTAACGAGCTCGCCTTTCAGACACAAGGACTGTTTTTTTTTGAAAAGACACAAGGACTGTTGATACTCCTCTTGAGCTAAATGCTCGTTATGCTCCGAATGACGGCACTCCATTACCTGATCCAACCTTGTATCGGACTATAGTAGGGAGCCTTGTCTACCTTACTATCACTCGTCCGGATATTGCTCATGCAGTCCATATTGTTAGTCAGCTTGTTACCGCTCCGACATCAGTTCATTGGGCAGCTGTTATTCGCATCTTGCGGTATCTTCGTGGGACTATTTGCCAGAGTCTACTGTTTCCTTCTACGTAGAGCTTTCTGCTTATTCAGACGTTGACTGGGCCGGTGATCAAACTGATCGCAAATCTACCTCAGGGCTTTGCGTATTCTTGGGTGATTTGCTTATTTCTTGGAAAATCAAGAAACAACAAGTTGTCTCTCGTTCTTCCACAGAAGCAGAGTATCGTGCGATGGCCTCTGCCACCAATGAGATTGTTTGGTTGCGTTGGTTGCTAGAGGATATGAGTATCACTTTTTCTGGACCAACACCTCTTTACTGTGATAATAAAAGTGCAATTCAGATTGCTCATAATTCAGTATTTCATGAGCGGACAAAGCATATTGAGATTGATTGCCATACTACTCGCCAACAAATTGATTGCGGCACGATTTCCCTGCCCTTTGTACCCTCTTCTCTTCAGTTGGCGGATTTCTTCACAAAGACTCAAACGGTGCAACGGTTTCAATTCTTTCTTAGCAAACTCTCGATGTTGCGTGCGGCTGGATCGCGAGTTTGAGGGGGGATGTTAGGAAATATTAGTATTATTTCCTAAGATTGCTATTGATTTTATCTTCATTACCTTATTAGCTTTGTAATCAATTAGGATTCTTTATTTTCCTTTATAGGCTAGTCAAATATTGCTTTTATTTATTTCCTTATAGGATAGTTTCCTTTTCTTGTTATTCTTGATCTTTATAAGGTCTTGTATTGTAACATTCAAAAGTACATTTAATAAGATCTCTTTTCTCTCTTCTCTCAATTACTTTGCAAATTCTATCAATATTTATATTTCTGACGTTCACCAGGACTTCTTGTAATCTTTTTAATGTCCGACTCTTTGACCATCGTAAACGTGGAAGACATATAATAATTCTGGGAGAGGAGGGCACGGGGAAAAGAAGAGGAGACAACTCAATGTGGAGTCACAATATTTCTATGCATGTTTATATGCCTTGATATGTACAATGGTTTTATATTTATAGTCCCTCCGTCCCATCATGTTGGTCCCTTTTTGGAGTTCCAAAATTTAAAGGGACATGCATGTTTCCTGAATAAGTTGGCTATTGTTTTATTGCTCCTTAATTCTCAGTTCTAAGAATGTTTTTATCATTTTGGGGGCTAGTCATTGCAAATCCAAGCACCTTTTTGTTTAATTTTTTAAATAAGAATATTATTTTGGGACTTCCTAAAGTGGAATAAAGGACTTACATTATGGGAAGGAGGGAGCAAAGACATTCATTCTGCACTGTGTTATGTACTGCATTTATCCATGCAGTGCCAAATCTTTGCTTTGAGAACAAAAAGAATTATTTTAGATGCTCTCTAAATGGCATCAGAGGTTGGATTTTGAAAACATGAGGGGGGTTATTTTCATTGGGTATGAATGATGTATTGTGCAGGAGGGAATGAGTATGGACAGTGTGGTGAAGAACCTGAGCGGAAGGATGATACTGGTAGGCCATTGAAGAGGGATATCATAATTCCACAGCGATGTGCATCGAAGCTCACAGTTCGTCAGGTGAGTAACTCTATGATCGGATGTATTTTGTATGAAAGTTTACGTCACAATGAATTTTTTCACATTGCTTTTTCTGAGTTGGAAATGTATGCCTTATGGTGCAGAATTTGCACAAAGTTGGCTTGCTTCATGAGCATAATTTTCCTCAGATGATCTAACCACAAATTATTTAAGACATATTTTATGGGTCATGCTAATGTGAAAAATTATAGATTCCCAGTGCAGTTTTCACACTTTTCAGAACACTTCCACATACGTTATGTGCTTTTCATACATTGTTGTGTACTTTTTATATAGACATCCAGGCTAAGCGCCACACATTGGGGGGTTGTCTATATTTTAGTGTTTTGGTTTGAAACACTTAATTGGTAGCAAAAGAAATGAGATAAAGTTCCTTCTGGATTACTATAAAAAATAAGAAAAAGTTCCTTCATGGTCAATTAGGATATCGGTATGTGAAATTCATTGGTAATTGACATGCATTTCCCCTCATTCATTTTGAATGCATGCCAATGTTCCATCACTTGTCTTGCCCTATATTGGTTCTTAGCATCCTTTAAATGCTTTATGCTTTTTAGGTGGCTGCTGGAGGTACCCACTCAGTGGTGCTTACTCGTGAAGGATATGTATGGAGCTGGGGTCAACCATGGCCTCCTGGAGACATGTATCCACTGTGCACCTATGCTTTCTGAATGCCTTTTCTATTTAGCTTGTGGAGTTTCTTGTTTAATTATTGGTGGTGTCTTTGTAGAAAACAAATTTCCACTCCAGTAAGAGTGCAAGGTCTTGAAAGAGTGAGATTAATTGCAGTTGGGGCTTTTCATAATCTGGCTCTCCTTGAGGATGGTGTTTTGTGGGCATGGGGTAACAATGAATACGGACAACTTGGAACAGGGGATACCCAGCCAAGATCACAACCTATTCCTGTTCAGGGACTATCTGGTCTTACTTTGGTTTGTATCACCAACTCTAGTTTGTTACTGTTCTTGCATTGTTGTATATCATATCATTGGGGATCAGGGATGAAACCAGGTTGGTTTAATTAAATTTCTTCGTTATGTGTTACCGACTCATTGCTGCAGTATTATATGATGTTTGAAAAGTTTGTACAGCAATTTCAGTTCTCTATTGCACCTATTGTGTGATGATACACATTACACACATCTGCATGTCAGAAGTAATTTGTTTTTACTTTTAGGTGAACAATTTTATTTAAATGTGTGCATGAGTATTGAGTATTTTCTGAGAGGGTAAAAACTGAGACTTGTCGATGACTCAATGCAAATGAATTAGTGGAGAAGAAAGCTGAAAAACGTCATCTGAACTGAAGTATCGATGCATCTGAGTGGAAGTTAGGAGAAGGCTTTTTAGTTTCTATCTAAAAAACTGATAGGATCATCCTAACACGTCTTTAGTCATCCTAATAGTCAAGAGACGGAAATGTAATTAAAAGATACACATACTTTGTACAATGGATATGGGGATGGCTTCTCTCCTGCGGGTATTGTTCAAAAATTGGCATTGGAAGTTTCTTTGAGAAGTGTGGTATGCTGTATGGGTTGGACTTTTTATTCATTTCTCTAGGTCAGCAAGCTCCATCTTCTCTTTTAACGTAAATGTTAGCTCTCTTCGAATATCTTGGGGTACATCTTACGATGGGTTTTAGGCTTTTAGCCTTTTAGGTCTCCCTTGACGGATAGTGATGCAGAGATTTTTGGGGTTAGATGAGATATTAGTCTTTGGGTTAGTAGATTAGTCAAGTCTGCTTCATAGTTACATAGGTCTCTGCCTAGTTTGAACCGCATAGGATTGTACTTCCTATTAAGCTGGAACTGGAACTGAAAGTGAATTGTGTGGTGATTCTTTTTGAAGAAATTGAAGGATGGGAAACATGGAGGAACCTTCAATCAAGAGATTCTGTATTTTCTCATTAATCGAATAGAGAAAGACTTCCGGAAGGAATTTCTCTTACATGGAAAGAGAACAATCTTAATTATACAAAGATTACTCATAATCAATTACAATAAAGATTGAATAAAACTAATTTAGGAAAGACAATATACAATACTAAACATGCATGTGCGTCGGATCAACTACCGGTACTTATAGAGTGACTGTCTGTAGTTACCCTCTCTTATTCTACATTCTGGCTAAAACAAACATTAACTACTGGTAGTTGGCAAAGACTAGTACTGGTAGTGACCCTCTCGGTTTCTACACTCTGGATGATTTGAACATTGACTATCGGTAGTTCGCAGAATGCAACTATCGGTAGTGAGGGAACCGGAATAAAGTACCGGTACTACTAGCTTCCAAGACTTGATATTCAACACCCCCTCAAGCCGTGTCGTAGATGTTGATTATTCCAAGTTTTTCTATCAGATTTTTGAAGTTAGCTCTAGCAAGAGCTTTTGTGAGAATATCAGTTGTTTGATTTTTTTTGAAGTGTAGCTTACATTGAAAACTTCTTCAATCTTTTCTTTGATAAAGTGCTGATCTATCTCCACGTGCTTAGTTCGATCATGGTGAACCGGATTCTTAGCAATACTGATGGCTGTTTGGTTGTCACAGTATAACACCATAGGATGCTCCAAAGGAACATGTAAATCTTCTAACAATCTGTTTAACCAAATTCCCTCACCACTACTACGGGCTACTACTGATCGTTTCTTGCTCCACCATGTAATTAAGTTTCCCCAGACATACGAACAATAGCTGAATTTTGATCTCCGATCAGTTACTTAACCTTCTATTCTGCATCTGAAAAAATCTCGATCTCTCTCTTTGATCTTTGAAAGAAGGGACCCTTTCCTAGTGTCATTTTAAGGTACCTCAATATTCTGGTTACAACGGTCATGTGTTTCTCGGTTGGATTGTTCATGAATTGACTTACCATATTAATTGAGAAGCTGATGTCTGGTCGAGTATGAGAATGATAGATGAGCTTCCTAACAACACATTGATATCTCCCTTTATCAATTGGCGCACTACCATCACTTTCTTCTAGTTTGACAGTAGTATCCATAGGTGTTTCTGTCGGATTGCATTCTAGCATCCCTGTTTCATTCAGTAAGTCCAGAACATATTTGTGTTGCGAGAATGCTATACCTTTCTTTGACCGAGCAATCTCCATTTTGAGAAAGTACTTAAGGTTTCCAAGATCCCTGATCTCAAATTTCTTTGCCAGGAGATTTTTAAGTAAGCCAATTTCCTTTCCATGATCACATGTTAGAATTATATCGTCCATATAAACAATGATAATTGCCCATTTTCCTTATGGGAAACGTTTCACAAATAGTGTGGTCGGATTGACATTGAACATATCTGTACCCTTTCACTACCTTAGTGAGCCGATCAAACGAGACCCTAGGAGATTGTTTGATACCATACAAGGATTTTCGGAGTCTGCAAACTTTGTTGAAATTTAATGTTGTCTCAAGACCAGTAGAAATGTCCATGTAAACTTCTTCCTCTAGGTCACCATTGAGGAATGCATTTTCACATCAAATTGGTGAAGAGATCAATCGAGATTAGCTGCCAAGGATAAAAGTACACGAACCGTGTTAAGCTTGGAAACTAGATCAAAAGTTTCTTGAGTGAATTCCACAGGATTGGGTGAATCCTTTGGTGACCAACTGAGCCTTGTACCTGTCCACATTCCCATATGCCTTTTATTTTACTGTAAAAATCTATTTACATCTAACCAGTTTCTTACCTCTTGGAAGGTCTGTAATTTCCTACGTAACATTCTTTTCTAGAGATAAAACTTCCTCACCTATTGCAGCCTTCCACTGACATTTGAAAGCTTTCTGAATATTTTGAGGAACTTGTATCTCTGTGGTGCTAGAAGTGAATGCACGAAATGAAGGAGATAGCTTATCATAGGAAATACAAATTCCAATAGGATGTTGAGTGCATGATCTAACTCCTTTTCTCCAAGCAATAGGCATATTCAGAATATCATTGTCTAACTCGGAATCAATAGTACCATTTGAGTCATAAATATTGTTACTTGAATTCTCACTTGGATTAGAACATGGTTCAACTTCATGGGTTTGTTGAGAAGATGCTCCTTTCCTCTTTTTCTCTTGGATGTGTTCCTTATCCCGCAAGTCAACAATGAACTCAATGTTATCGACAGTTAGAGGTTGATTAGACGATTCTCAATGAATATGATTTTCTGTGGTAATGGATGACTCGAGGTTCAAAATTGATATTCATGAGTTGAATTCTCCCCCTGAATCTCAGTTCTGGGGTAGTATGACATGTTTTCAAAGAAGGTGACGTCCATTGAATTGTAGAATTTTTGTGTGACCAGAGATTAACACTTGTACCCTTTTTGATTTGGAAAATACACAAGAAAGATGCATTTGAGCAACTCAGTATCAAGTTTATTTCTATATTGCTGATGCACATGAATAAAGGCAGAGCACCCTAAAATTTTGGGTGGGATGGTGGAGATGAGAAGAGTAGTTAGAAAAGATTTTAGAAGGGTACGACAAGGTATTTGGAATTGTAGAACCCTAGACGACATTCTATTGATGAGGTAGGATGATGTAAGGATAGCTTCCCCCAGAATAATTTTGGGATATTGGTGGAAAACATCAACAATCTAGCCAATTCCAATAAATGCATATTTTCCCTTTCAACAATACCGTTTTGCTTGGAGTATCAACACATAAACTGAAGTGAACTATCCCTTTTGCAAGAAATTCTCCTAGAATGGAGTTGAAGTAATCCCGAGCATTATCAGACTTTAGAATTTGTATTTTTGACTAGAATTAGGTCTGAATTATATTATTGAAAATTTTGAAGATTTGACCCATTTACGATTTTTATTTTATGAGAAATACCCAGGTTAATTTGGTGTGATCATCTATGAATGAGACAAACCACCTAACACCAGTAACATTTTTTTATTTTTGCTGGACCTCGAATATCACTGTGAATCATTGAAAATGGACTAGGTGCTTTATAGGGTTAGAATGAGAAAATGATACCGAACCTGCTTAGATAATTGACAGATCTCACACTCAAATGATTTTGCTTTTTATTGAGTAAGGAAAGAAACAAATGTTTGAGATACATAACATTGGGATGACGCAAACGATAGTGCCACAACATAATAGCACTATCGTTATTTTGACATGAAGCAGAAAAAGAACTACCACTAACTGTCGTTTGAGGTTGTTCTTGTGGATAGTGACACTCCTTAAGGATGCAGAGTTCGTAAAATTCCTCAGCATTGCCAATCGCCTTTCCCGAATTCAAATCCTGAAATTCACAGTGAGTGGGAAAAAAATTAGTAACACACATCCTTCCTTTAGTGAGTTTACTAATTGACAAAAATTACAGTCCAGGTTAGGAACAAGAAGAACAAAGTTGAGAATAAGGTCCCTTGATAGTACAACTGAACATGTGCCGACAACCTTTGATAGGGAACCATCCATTGTGCGGACCATTAAATTATTTTGACATGGACTATATGTATAAAGAATTATTGAATCTCCTGTCATATGATTAGATGCTCCAGAGTCCACAATCCAAGGTTTGTTATGGTTTTTTTCCAGCAATAGCCGAAAAATTTATCTTTGTGAGCCAAGAATCCGGAACCAGTGACATGGTTGGAAGATGAGCCGATTTGAGATGACAGAAAAGGATACAGAAGTTTCTGAAGCATCTCTATTTGCTCCTTGTTAAATGGGCTAGCTCTAGATTGTGGTGATTGTTCCTCGGTAGCAACATGGTTACCTCATTCGTCTTTCTCAATGTTGACGTAGTTTCCAATTCACTGGCTTTCCATGAATATTCTAGCAAGTTTTCCTCAAATGACTCGGTTTTCTGCAATGATCACGCCAAGGCCTACCTCCTTTATTTTTCTGACAGTTGTCAGAGGGAGCGAATTGAGTTTTAAGAGCCGAGATTTCAGCCATATTCAGTTGCTGATGGGATCCCAACATCAGTTTTTTACGACTTTCTTCGCGATGGAATTCAAAAAATACCTTTGAGGCTAGGTAGAGGTTTTACTCCCACGAGTCTTCCTCTGATTTTATCAAGGGTTTTGTTCAAACCGAACGGAAATTTATATACCCATTTTCCTTCGACAATCTTTTTATACATCAAACTGTCAGTGACCCAATTCCAGTTATGAATCTCAAATGTATCAAGTTAACGCCATAGACATATAAGGATATTGAAATAATCGGTTAGTGAAAAGTCGCCTTGACGCAAATTGTGGAGGATATCTTCAATCTGGATGATTTCCGATGTATTTTCCTTGTCTGGAAGAGTTTCTTTCGCCATGTCCCAGATTTTTTTGGCAGTATCAACCGCAAACAAAAATTTCTCTATTGTTCAGTGGTCATTGAGTTGGCAAGCCACGACCATATTATTTTCTGTCATTCACTTCTTGTAGCTTGGTGCTGTGGTTTCTGGTGCCGTCGACGCTCCGGTGATGTAGACCATTGTAAATAATTTTGCCCATTCAGTTTATTGGTAGTGATTGAAAGATGAGATGTCTCTATGTGATGAGAGGATGAAGACGAAGAGATGATGATATCAGAAGAAGGGGAGGATGAGTTGGTAGTCATTCTGAATGCCAGACCATATTTAGGCATAAAAGGAGATAATCGAGTAGGAAGAACTCGAATACAGATTTAACGAAGAAGATGATGAGACATGATTAGACCCCGCTCTGATACCATGGAAAAATTGAAGAATGGAAAATATGGAGGAACCCTCAATCAAGAGATTATGTATTTTCTCATTAATCGAATAGAGAATGACTAACAAATAAATATATTACACGAGAGAATTCCGGAAGGAATTTCTCTTACATGGAAAGATAATAATTCTAATTCATATAAGAAAATAGCCCTACAAAATTGATCTCGTTAATATCGATTGAATTTAAGGACAAAATAGAAAAAGTAATACAAACTTTTTACACCCCTTAATAAGTTGAATTTTCCAAAAGGACCCAACAATTTGGGACGGAGGGTGAATAAAACTAATTTAGGGAAGACAATATACGATACTAAACATACATGTGCGTCGGATCAACTACCGGTACTTATAGAGTGACTACCGGTAGTTACCCTCTCTGATTCTAAATTCTGACCGAAACAAACATTAACTACCGGTAGTTGGCAAAGACTAGTACCAGTAGTGACCCTCTCGGTTTCTGCACTCTGGCTGATTTGAACATTGACTACCGGTAGTCCGCAGAATGCAACTATCGGTAGTGAGGGAACCGGAATGAAATACCGGTACTACTAGCTCACAAGGCTTGATATTCAACACTTCTATAACTCACAAAGATAATATCCCTAGAAGTTAGAACCACGTGCTTATGATGTCTACAGTTAAAAAGAGTTTAAGAGACATTTATCTGTTTTCACGTGCAGGTTGATATTTCTGCTGGAGGATGGCATTCTACTGCCTTGACCGATGATGGAGAGGTGTTTCCTTTATCTGATTTGGAAATGATTTCATCGGTAGCAATTGATACGTGTTACTATTATCACTTCTTTTGTAACATATAAACCTTTTTGTTAATAGTATATAGTACGAATACTTCCATAACTTTGTTATGGACTCTCCAAATGCATGATTGTTGTGTTGGAAACTGAGTTGTGGCCTGGGGTTTACTATGCTTTCTTAGCAACTAAAGGTTTGTATATCCAATTATCATGTGTTTTATGTTGTTTTTCGTTACCAGTTGAGAGCCTGTTATGGCGTGGAAAAGTTGTTTTGTTTCCTTTTTTTGTTGTTGCATTCTCAGTTCAAGATGCCAACTCTCTGGCAAATAACTGATACAGCCATGTATCTATTTTCGGTATATGCAAAGCTCAGAAAACCATGGACTAACATTATGAAGCTTTGAGTCTGTGGAAAACTTAATTTTTGGTTTCTTAGATTATAAACACAGAAATGAACTCATTGAATATTGCATTACTTCACCATTTGATTATAACCTGATATCCCATTCATACTCATTGTCATTTTCTATTTACATCCTCCAGAACTCTGAATGCGATCTTCTCCGTCTTCCAGGATTTGGAAGTATCAATATGGAAATTGTGTTGTCAGTCATCTGCATCTTTGTGATTGATAGCGTTGCATTTGTGTTTTCATCTCCGTGCAGGTATATGGTTGGGGTAGAGGAGAACACGGGAGGCTTGGATTCGGAGATGACAAAAGCAGTAAAATGGTGCCACAGAGGGTTCAACTTGTTGAGGAGGATATTATTCAGGTACCATTCATTATCAACCCAACATAAAACCTTCTAGTTGCTTAACTGGAATAGTGAATGTGTTTGTAGCACCAGATCAAGGGGTAGACCATTTAATGTCTTCTCCAGCACCCGATGGCACAAATCTGAATCTTTTTTTGATCATTTACGCACCACAAAACAAAAAGGCTATGCTTCGAAGCCTTTATGAGTACATGTGTTTGTCCTTGTGTTGCTACAATATAATCGAACAAAATTCATTGATTAGGTAGAGAGAAAAAATGAAAAAGAACAGAAATCCACTAATTTGGCGCCATCTTATTATTGAACAACAATCACCTCAATTTTTGACATCTAAACATAGTTAAGTTACATGTTTTGATTCTTGATGTAGGTTTCTTGTGGGGGCACTCATTCAGTTGCATTGACGCGTGATGGTCGCATGTTTTCGGTAAGCTCTGGGAGTTTTATGTGACCAAAATTAAATTGCCATATAATGGGTAGTGTATTCCCTTAAGTTATGACAAATCGGTGATAAATCAACTTTATATCAGGGAGTGCAGAATGGTGTTGAAAATTGGAAAATACCTGCTTTTTCGGGGTTTTTTTCTTTGATAGTTTTTTTCTTTAAAATTTGGTCCAGCCATTTATTTGTATTTTATGGTTCCTCTGGTTTGACAAACTGAAACATTAGATCTTTTTATCACACTGGAAAAAGTTCACTAAAGATGAAAGGATTTAGGAAAAAGGGCCAACATGTTTTTAGAGATGCCCCCAAAATTAGATTTCTGGTTCCTTGATACTCTGTTGTAAGATAATCTGATAAGTTTTGCTGTTGGCAGTTTGGACGAGGTGACCACGGACGCCTAGGATATGGACGAAACTTAACTACGGGTCATCCCTCGGAGGTGCCCATAGACCTCCTGCCCCCCAAAAATCTCAGTGGTGGTGAAGCTGGACGGTGTGTAAAGCTTGTGGCTTGTGGTGGCCGCCACACGTTAGCCATAGTAGAATGGCACACTGATGAATCTTGAACAGTTGAAAATGACGTGATGCTATGAAAAAAAAAACATATGCCTAAGTGCAATAGATTCAGAGCTGTGCATCACTACACTATTCATGAAAAATGTCCTCTTTAGTGTCACCATTGTGAGCTCTGCATGACAAGAACATGTGTAGAATAATTCTAAAATACAATGGTTATTACAAATTTTCACAATTTGCACAGGAATTGTAGTTAGCCCTAGATCTCCTAGTATTTCCCATCTTTTGTTCGGTGGTGATTGTTTTATCTTCCCACTTTGATCCATCTGATGTATGGTGTTTAAAATGAATCCTTGATGCCAACTGTGACAAAGCTGGTTAGAAAATCTACCTACACAAATCTGAGATTTTCGTCAGTCCTAGCCCAAATCCTATGCCTAAAGATTGTCCATTGTCCAGGCTTATACCTCGGGTCGTCTCTTGATTTTAACAAAAAAGTTTTTTTTTGTATAATTTAGTGTGGTGACCTGTTTCTGCCGAAGGGTTCTCTGAGACGGCTGAGCCTTCGGATGCTAGGAGTCGGCTACGACCGGGTGCTTGCGTGGTCCCTGCAAACAAATAGGGGGGATCCTCCTGCCTGGCTCCTGCGACACAAGGGTGAGTGCCCGCCGGTGGGGTTTTTACCAACGGGGCCTCCGATGCTTAAGTTAAAATTGTTTGGATAAGAAATAAAGCATAAAACGGAGGAGGCCGGACGGTAGCAGTCGGGGATCTCCAATCAGGTTGAGGACTAGGATCCCGCGAACAGTGCCCATAGGGGGGTATTTATAGGGGAATGTTGGCTTGGGGCTCACGAATATCGAGTGGGCCACACGTCAAGGGCCCACGGGTGGACCTGGACAGTTGGTGGACCGGGTTGGACCGTACAGACGGGGAATCTCGGATGGATCCCCGCGATAGTGACATGTGGGTAGTCCTACGGATGGTCTGGCTCGTTTGGCAGTAAGCCGAGAGCAGTGACAAAGCGTCACCGGAGGACGCCTGCCCAGACATTGGCGGTCGGCCAGGCTGCGGGCTCTTCGGCCACGGACACCTAATGATCGGTGCCCCTGCACTTGGTTCTGTGAGTCACTGATGGTCCGAATGCTAACAGTCGGACGCCCGACGGGACCCTTTGGTTGGACGGTCCGTATGGCCGATTCGTAGGTGATAAGATTCTGTGACAGTTCATGGTCCTCAGGGCATGGGTCCGGTCACCACAATAGCCCCTCAATCTTTCCCAAAAATTTGGAAAAGATTGAGTTAGTTCAACCGGACGCCATGCCACCGGAGATGGGTCGCGTTAATTATATCTGGAGTCATGCTTGACGTCATCCGACAGACGTTGGGTCAATGATTAGACACGGCTGTCAGGAGCTGCCACGTGTCGTTACACGATTGGCGGGTCAAATTGTCCGCCTCGGTACGTGTGCCGAATTATTTAATGTTATATAGCTGTCTCGTACCTGGGGGGAACCTATAAATAGGCCTGCTGGGTATGACCTTCAG